>QLOD02174599.1:0-11537 GCA_003260245.2 Sideroxylon spinosum
AAGTAGTTTCCACTATGCTATCTATATCACCCAATGATGTATAATTTTCCAGGGCCTTCGTCTTTTTAAAAGCTTTGCGGAAATATAATATAGTAAGAAAACGGAATTACGTAGTAGAGGATATATCCGATTTAAAATTTAACGACCGCACGGGCATAACGACGCCTCTTGGTCTCCACATAGTCTTATGCTACCTGTACCATCCAATGATTTGATAATTTGCCAAGGCCTTCGTTTCATTGTAAGTTATCCAGAAACATGTTATAGTAAGAGAACAGAGTTATATAGCAAAAGTTATGTTTGATTTAAGATTGAACGACTGTGCGGGCATAACGACGATCCGACGTCTCCAAGTAGTCTTCCGCTATGCTATCTACATCATCAAATTATTTTCTAAGGCCGTCGTCTCATTACAAGCTTTCCAGAAACATATTATAATAAAAAACGGAGTTACGTATCAAATGTTATGACTGATTTAATATTTAATAACCGCGTTGGTGTAAAAACGACCCTCGGTCTCCAAGTAGTCTTCCGCTATGCTGTTTACATCACCAAATGATGTAACAATTTTTCAAGGCCTTTGTCTCATCACAACCTTTCCAGAAACACATTATAATTACAAAAATGGAGTTACGTAGCAAAAGTAATGGTCGATTTAAGATTTTAACGACCGCAAGGCATAACGTCGACCCTAGGTCTCCAAGTAGTTTTCCGCTATACTGTTTACATCGCCCAATGATGTAATAATTTTCCAGGGCCTTCGTCCTATTACAAGATTTTTGGAAATATGGTATAATAAGAAAATGGAGTTACGTAGCAAAAGTTATGCCCGATTTAAAATTTAATGACCTCGCGAGCATAACGACGCCCCTGGGTCTCCAATTACTCGTATGCTATGCTATCAGTATCATTCAGTGATGTAATAATGTTCGATCGCCTTCGTCTGTTTGCAAGCTTTTGGAAAACATATTACAATAGGAAAACGGAGTGACGTAGCAAAAGTTATGGCTGATTTAAGAGTTAACGACCGCGGACGAACGTAGGTCTCCAAGTAGCCCTCCACAATGCTATTTGCACCACCCAATCATGTAATAATTTTCTAGAGTGTTTCTCTTATTGTAAGCCTTCTAGAAACATATTATAATATGAAAACGGAGTTTCATAGAATAAGTTATGGTCGATTTAAAATTTCACAGTGCTATTTACACCACCCAATGACGTGATAATTTTCCAGAGTATTTGTCTTATTGCAAGCCTTCTAGAAACAAATTAGAATAAGAAAACGGAGTTTCTTAGAAAAACTTACGGCCGATTTAAGATTTACCAATCGTGCAGGCATAACGGCGACCCTAGTCCTCCAAGTAGTTTCCACTATCCTATCTACATCACCCAATGATGTAATAATTTTTCAGGGCCTTCGGCCTTTTAAAAGCTTTGCAGAAACATAATATAATAAGAAAACGGAGTTACGTGGCAAAAGTTATATCCGATTTAAAATTTAACGACCGCACGGGTGTAACGACGCCTCGTGGTCTCCACATAGTCTTATGCTCTGCTATCTGTACCATCCAATGATTTGATAATTTGCCAAGGCCTTCGTCTCATCGTAAGTTGTCCAGAAACATGTTAGAGAAAGAGAACAGAGTTACGTAGCAAAAGTTATGTCTGATTTAAGATGAAACGATTGTACGGGCATAACGACGACCCGACGTCTCCAAGTAGTCTTCCGCTATGCTATCTACATCACCAAATGATATAATCATTTTCCAAGGCCTTCGTCTCATTACAAGCTTTCCAAAAACAAATTATAATAAAAAACGGAGTTATGAGTCAAATGTTATAACTAATGTAATATTTAATAACCGCGCAGGCATAACAACGACCCCAGGTCTCCAAGTAATCTTCCGCTATGCTGTTTACATCACCAAATGATGTAACTATTTTTCAAGGCCTTTGTCCCATCACAACCTTTCCAGAAACACATTATAATTACAAATATGGAGTTACGTAGTAAAAGTAATGGTCGATTTAAGATATTAACGACCGCAAAGGCATAACCACGACCCTAGGTCTCCAAGTAGTTTTCTGCTATACTGTTTACATCGCCCAATAATGTAATAATTTTCTAGGGCCTTCGTCCTATTACAAGATTTTTGGAAATATGGTATAATAAGAAAATGGAGTTACGTAGCAAAAGTTATGTCCGATTTAAAATTTGATGACCTTGTAGGCATAACGACGCCCCTGGGTCTCCAAGTACTCGTATGCTATGCTATCAGTATCATTCAGTGATGTAATAATGTTCAATCGCCTTCGTCTCTTTGTAAACTTTTTGAAAACATATTATAATAGGAAAACGGAGTTACGTTGCAAAAGTTATGGCTGATTTGAGAGTTAACGATCGCGGACGAACGTAGGTCTCCAAGTAGCCTTCCACCATGCAATTTACGTCACCCAATCACGTAATCATTTTCCAGAGAGTTTCTCTTATTGCAAGCCTTTCTAGAAACAAATTATAATATGAAAACGGAGTTTCGTAGAAAAAGTTATGGGCGATTTAAAATTTCACCATACTATTTACCTCACCCAATGGCGTGTTAATTTTCCAGAGTATTTGTCTTATTGCAAGCCTTCTAGAAACAAATATAATAAGAAAATGGAGTTTCGTAGAAAAACTTACGGCCGATTTAAGATTTACCGGTCGTGCAGGCATAACGGCATCCCTAGTTCTCCAAGTAGTTTCCACTATCTATCTACATCACCCAATGATGTAATAATTTTCCAGGGCCTTCGTCCTTTTAAAAGCTTTGCAGAAACATAATATAATAAGAAAACGGAGTTACGTAGCAAAAGTTATGTCCGATTTAAAATTTAACTACCGCGCGGGTGTGACGACGCCTCTTGGTGTCCACATAGTCTAATGTTATGCTATCCGTACCATCCAATGATTTGATAATTTGCCAAGGCATTCGTCTCATCGCGAGTTGTCCAGAAACATGTTATAGTAAGAGAACAGAGTTACGTAGCAAAAGTTATGTCCGATTTGAGATTAAACAACTGTGTAGGGCATGATGACAACCCGACGTCTCCAAGTAGTCTTCCGCTATGCTATCTACATCCCCAAATGATATAATCATTTTCCAAGGCTTTTGCCTCATTACAAGCTTCCCAGAAACATTCTATAATAAAAAACAGAGTTACGTATCAAATGTTCTGACCGATTTAATATCTAATAACCGTGCAGGCATAACAACGACCCCAGGTCTCTAAGTAGTCTTCCACTATGCGGTTTACATCACCAAACGATGTAACAATTTTTTAGGGCCTTTGTCTCATCACAACTTTTCCAGAAACACATTATAATTACAAAAATGGAGTTACGTACCAAAAGTAATAGTCGATTAAAGATTTTAACGACCACAAAGGCATAATGACGACCCTAGGTCTCCAAGTAGTTTTCTGCTATACTGTTTACATCGCCCAATGATGTAATAATTTTTCAGGGCCTTCGTCCTATTACAAGATTTTTGGAAATATGGTATAATAAGAAAATGGAGTTACGTAGCAAAAGTTATGTCCGATTTAAAATTTAATAACCTCGCGGGCATAACAACGTCCCTGGGTCTCAAAGTACTCGTATGCTATGCTATCGGTATCATTTAGTTATGTAATAATGTTCGATCTCCTTCGTTTCTTTGCAAGCTTTTTGAAAACATATTTTAATAGGAAAACGGAGTTAGGTGGCAAAAGTTATGGTTGATTTAAGAGTTAACGACCGCGGACGACCATAGATCTCCAAGTAGCCTTCCACCATGCTATTTACATCACCCAATCATGTAATAATTTTCCAGAGTGTTTCTCTGTTTACAAGCCTTCTAGAAAAAAATTATAATAAGAAACCGGAGTTTCGTAGAAAAAATTATGGTCGATTTAAATTTTCGCCATGCTATTTACATCACCCAATGACGTGATAATTTTCCAGAGTATTTGTCTTATTGCAAGCCTTCTAGAAACAAATTATAATAAGAAAATGGAGTTTCGTAGAAAAACATACGACCGATTTAATATTACCGATCGTGCAGGCCTATCGGCGACCCAAGTTCTCCAAGTAGTTTCCACTATGCTATCTATATCACCCAATTATGTAATAACTTTCCAGGGCCTTCGCCTTTTTAAAAGCTTTGCAGAAACATAATATAGTAAGAAAACAGAGTTACGTAGCAAAAGTTATATCCGATTTAAAATTTAACGACCTCACGGGCGTAACGACGCCTCTTGGTCTCCACATAGTCTTATGCTATCTGTACCATCCAATGATTTGATAATTTGCCAAGGCCTTCGTCTCATCGTAAGTTGTCCAGAAACATGTTATAGTAAGAGAACAAAGTTATGTAGTAAAAGTTATGTCTGATTTAAGATTACACGATTGTACGGGCATAACGACGACCCGACGTCTCCAAGTAGTCTTCCGCTATGCTATCCACATCACCAAATGATATAATCATTTTCCAAGGCCTTCGTCTCATTACAAGATTTCCAAAAAGACATTATAATAAAAAACGGAGTTACGTGTCAAATGTTATAACTGATTTAATATTTAGTAACCGCGCAGGCATAACAACGACCCCAGGTCTCCAAGTAGTCTTCCGCTATGCTGTTTACATCACCAAATGATGTAACTATTTTTCTGGGCCTTTGTCTCATCACAACCTTTCCAGAAACACATTATAGTTACAAATATGAAGTTACGTAGCAAAAATAATGATCGATTTAAGATTTTAACGACCGCAAGGGCATAACGACGACCCTAGGTCTTCAAGTAGTTTTCCGCTATACTGTTTACGTCGCCCAATGATGTAATAATTTTCCAGGGCCTTCGTCTAATTACAAGATTTTTGGAAATATGGCATAATAAGAAAATGGAGTTACGTAGCAAAAGTTATGTCCGATTTAAAATTTAATGACCTCGCAGGCATAACGACACCCCTGGGTCTCCAAGTACTCGTGTGCTATCCTATCTGTATCATTCAGTGATGTAATAATGATCAATCGCCTTCGACTCTTTGCGAGCTTTTTGAAAACATATTATAATAGGAAAACGGAGTTTCGTAGCGAAAGTTATGGCTGATTTAAGACTTGGTGATCGCGGACGACCATAGGTCTCCAAGTAGCCTTCCACCATGCTATTTACATCACCCGATCACGTAATAATTTTCCAGACTGTTTCTCTTATTGCAAGCCTTCTAGAAACAAATTATAATTAGAAAACAAAGTTTCGTAGAAAATGTTATGGTCGATTTAAAATTTCACTATGCTATTTACATCACCCAATGATGTGATAATTTTCCAGAGTATTTGTCTTATTGCAAGCCTTCTGGAAACAAATTATAATAAGAAAATGGAGTTTCATAGAAAAACTTACAGCCGGTTTAAGATTTACCGATCGTGCAAGCATAATGGTGACCCAAGTTCTCCAAGTAGTTTCCACTATGCTATCGACATCACCCAATGATGTAATAATTTTCCAGGGCCTTCGTCTTTTTAAAAGCCTTGTAGAAACATAATATAGTAAGAAAATGGAGTTACGTAGCAAAGGTTATATCCGATTTAAAATTTAACGACAGCACGGGCATAACGACGCCTCTTGGTCTCCACATAGTCTTATGCTATGCTATCTATACCATCCAATGATTTGATAATTTGCCAAGGTCTTCGTTTCATCGCAAGTTATCCAGAAAGATGTTATAGTGGGAGAGCAGAGTTATGTAGCAAAAGTTGTGTTTGATTTAAGATTAAATGACTGTGCGGACATAACGACGACCCGACGTCTCCAAGTAGTCTTCCGCTATGCTATCTACATCACCAAATGATATAATCATTTTCCAAGGCCTTCGTCTCATTACAAGCTTTCCAGAAACATATTATAATAAAAAACGGAGTTACGTATCAAATGTTATGACTGATTTAATATTTAATAACCGCGTTGGTGTAAAAACGACCCTCGGTCTCCAAGTAGTCTTCCGCTATGCTGTTTACATCACCAAATGATGTAACAATTTTTCAAGGCCTTTGTCTCATCACAACCTTTCCAGAAACACATTATAATTACAAAAATGGAGTTACGTAGCAAAAGTAATGGTCGATTTAAGATTTTAACGACCGCAAGGGTATAACGACGACCCTAGGTCTCCAAGTAGTTTTCCGCCATACTGTTTACAACGCCCAATGATGTAATAATTTTCCAGGGCCTTCATCCTATTATAGGATTTTTGGAAATATGGTATAACAAGAAAATGGAGTTACGTAACAGAAGTTATGTCCGATTTAAAATTTAATGACTTCGCTGGCATAACGACGTCCCTGCGTCTCCAAGTACTCGTATGCTATGCTATCGGTATCATTCAGTGACGTAATAATGTTCGATCACCTTCTTCTCTTTGTAAGCTTTTTGAAAACATATTATAATAGGAAAACGGAGTTACGTAGCAAAAGTTATGGCTGATTTAAGAGTTAACGACCGCGGACGAACATAGGTCTCCAAGTAGCCTTCCACCATGCTATTTACATCACCCAATCACGTAATAATTTTCCAGACTGTTTCTTTTATTGCAAGCCTTCTAGAAACAAATTATAATTCGGACACAGAGTTTCGTAGAAAATGTTATGGTCGATTTAAAATTTCACTATGCCATTTACATCACCCAATGATGTGATAATTTTCCAGAGTATTTGTCTTATTGAAAGCCTTATAGAAACAAATTATAATAAAAAAACGGAGTTTCATAGAAAAACTTACGGTCGATTTAATATTTACCGATCGTGCAGGCATAACGGCGACCCAAGTTCTCCAAGTAGTTTCCACTGTGCTATCTTCATCACCCAATGATGTAATAATTTTCCAGGGCTTTCGTCTTTTTAAAAGCTTTGTAGAAACGTAATATAATAAGAAAACAGATTTACGTAGCAAAAGTTGTATTAGATTTAAGAATTTAATGACTGCGCGGGCGTAACGACGCCACTTGGTCTCCACATAGTCTTATGCTATGCTATCTTTACCATCCAATGATTTGATAATTCGCCAAGGCCTTTGTCTCATCGCAAGTTGCCCAGAAACATGTTATCATAAGAGAACAAAGTTATGTAGGAAAAGTTATGTCTGATTTAAGATTAAACGACTGGGCGGGCATAACGACGACCCGACGTCTCCAAGTAGTCTTCCGCTAAACCATCTACATCACCAAATGATATGATCATTTTCCAAGGCCTTCGACTCATTACAAGCTTTCCAGAAACATATTATAATAAAAAACGGAGTTATGTATCAAATGTTTTGACTGATTTAATATCCACAAACCGTGCGGGCATAACAACGACCCCAGGTCTCCAAGTAGTCTTCCGCTATGCGGTTTACATCACCAAATTATGTAACAATTTTTCAAGGCCTTTGTCTCACCACAACCTTTCCAGAAACATAATATAATTACAAAAATGGAGTTACGTAGCAAATGCTCTGACTGATTTAATATTTAATAACCGTGCAGGCATAACAACGACCCTATGTCTCCAAGTAGTCTTCCGCTATGCTGTTTACATCACCAAATGATGTACCAATTTTTCAGGGCCTTTATCTCATCACAAACTTTCTAGAAACAGATTATAATTACAAAAATGGAGTTACGTAGTAAAAGTAATGGTCGATTTAAGATTTTAACGACCGCAAGGGTATAACGACGACCCTAGGTCTTCAAGTAGTTTTCTGCTATACTGCTTACATCGCCCAATGATGTAATAATTTTCTAGAGCCTTCGTCCTATTACAAGATTTTTGGAAATATGGTATAACAAGAAAATGGAGTTACGCAGCAAAAGTTATGTCTGATTTAAAATTTAATGACCTCGCGGGCATAACAACGCCCCGGGGTCTCCAAGTACTCGTATGCTATGCTATCGGTATCATTAAGTGATGTAATAATGTTCGATCTCCTTCGTCTCTTTGTAAGCTTTTTGAAAACTAATTTTAATAGGAAACCGGAGTTACGTAGTAAAAGTTATGGCTGATTTAAAAGTTAACGACCGCGGACGACCATAGATCTCCAAGTAGCCTTCCACCATGCTATTTACATCACCCAATCGCGTAATAATTTTCTAGAGTGTTTCTCTGTTTGCAAGCCTTTTAGAAACAAATTATAATGAGAAAATGGAGTTTCGTAGAAAAACTTACGGGTGATTTAAGATTTACCGATCGTGCAAGCATAACAGTGACCCAAGTTCTCCAAGTAGTTTGCACTATGATGTAATAATATAGTAATAAAACGGAGTTACGTAGCAAAAGTTGTATCCGATTTAAAATTTAACGACCACACGGGAGTAACGACGCCGCTTGGTCTCCACATAGTCTAATGCCATGCTATCTGTACCATCCAATGATTTGATAATTTTCCAAGGCCTTCGTTTCATCGCAAGTTATCCAGAAACATGTTATAGTAAGAGAACAGAATTATGTAGCAAAAGTTATGTTTGATTTAAGATTAAACGACTATGCGGGCATAACGACGACCCGACGTCTCCACGTAGTCTTCCGCTATGCTATCTACATCACCAAATGATATAATCATTTTCCAAGGCCTTCGTCTTGTTACAAGCTTTCCAAAAACATATTATAATAAAAAATGGAGTTACGTATAAAATGTTATGATTGATTTAATATTTAATAACTGCGCGGGCATAAAACGACCCCAGGTCTCCAAGTAGTCTTCCGCTATGCTGTTTACATCACCAAATGATGTAACAATTTTTTAGGGCCTTTGTCTCATCACAACCTTTCCAGAAACACATTATAATTACAAATATGAAGTTATGTAGCAAAAGTAATGGTCGATTTAAGATTTTAACGACCGCAAGGGCATAACGACGACCCTAGGTCTTCAAGTAGTTTTCCGCTATACAGTTTACATTGCCCAATGATGTAATAATTTTCCGGGGCCTTCGTCTAATTACCAGATTTTTGGAAATATGGCATAATAAGAAGATGGAGTAACGTAGCAAAAGTTATGTCCGATTTAAAATTTAATGACCTTGCAGGCATAAGGATACCCCTGGGTCACCAAGTACTCGTATGCTATACTATCTGTATCATTCAGTGATGTAATAATCTTCGATCGTCTTCGTCTTTTTCCCAGCTTTTTGAAAACATATTATAATAGGAAAACAGAGTTACGTAGCGAATGTTATGGCTGATTTAAAAGTTAACGACCGCGGACGACAATAGGTCTCCAAGTAGCCTTCCACCATGCTATTTACATCACCCAATCACGTAATAATTTTCCAGACTGTTTCTCTTATTGCAAGCCTTCTAGAAACAAATTATAATTGAAAAACAGAGTTTCGAAGAAAATGTTATGGTCGATTTAAAATTTCACTATGCTATTTACATCACCCAATGATGTGATAATTTTTCAGGGTATTTGTCTTATTGCAAGCCTTCTAGAAAAAAAATTATAATAAGAAAATGGAGTCTCATTGAAAAACTTACAGCCGATTTAAGATTTACCGATCGTGCAGGCATAACGGTGACCCAAGTTCTCCAAGTAGTTTCCACTACGCTATCTACGTCACCCAATGATGTAATAATTTTCCAGGACGTTCGTCCTTTTAAAAGCTTTGTAGAAACATGATATAGTAAGAAAACGGAGTTACGTAGCCTCTTGGTCTCCACATAGTCTTACGCTATGCTATCTGTACCATCCAATGATTTGACAATTTGCCAAGGTCTTCGTCTCATCGCAAGTTGTCCAGAAACATGTTATAGTGAGAGAACAGAGTTATATAGCAAAAGTTATGTCTGATTTAAGATTAAACGATTGTGCGGGCATAACGACAACCCGACGTCTCCAAGTAGTCTTCCGCTATGCTATCGACATCACCAAATGATATAATCATTTGCCAAGGCCTTCGTCTCATTACAAGCTTTCCAAAAACATATTACATTAAAAAACGGAGTTACGTGTCAAATGTTATAACTGATTTAATATTTAATAACTGCACAGGCATAACAACGACCCCAGGTCTCCAAGTAGTCTTCTGCTATGCTGTTTAAATCACCAAATGCTGTAACTATTTTTCAGGGCCTTTGTCTCATCACAACAATTCCAGAAACACATTATAATTACAAATATGAAGTTACGTAGCAAAAGTAATGGTCGATTTAAGATTTTAACGACTGCAAGGGCATAACGACGACCATAGGTCTTCAAGTAGTTTTTCGCTATACTGTTTACATTGCCCAATGATGTAATACTTTTCCAGGGCCTTCGTCCTATTACAAGATTTTTGGAAATATGGCATAATAAGAAAATGGAGTTACGTAGCAAAAGTTATGTCCGATTTAAAATTTAATGACCTCACAGGCATAACGACGCCCCTGGGTCAACCAGTACTCGTATGCTATGCTATCTATATCATTCAGTGATGTAACAATGTTCGATCGCCTTCGTCTCTTTGCAAGCTTTCTGAAAACATATAATAATAGGAAAACGGAGTTACGTTGCGAACGTTATGGCTGATTTAAGAGTTAACGACCGCGGACGACCATAGGTCTCCAAGTAGCCTTCCACCATGCTATTTACATCACCCAATCACGTAATAATTTTCCAGACTATTTCTCTTATTGCAAGCCTTCTAGAAACAAATTATAATTAGAAAACAGAGTTTCGTAGAAAATGTTATGGTCGATTTAAAATTTCACTATGCTATTTACCTCACTTGATGATGTAATAATTTTCCAGTGTATTTTTCTTACTGCAAGCCTTCTAGAAACAAATTATAATAAGAAAATGGAGTTTCAAAGAAAAACTTACGGCCGATTTAAGATTTACCGATCGTGCAGGCGTAACGGCGACCCAAGTTCTCCAAGTAGTTTCCACTATGCTATCTACATCACCCAATGATGTAATAATTTTCCAGGGCCTTCGTCTTTTTAAAAGCTCTGTAGAAACATAATATAATAAGAAAACGGAGTTACGTAGCAAAAGTTATGTTAGATTTAAAATCTAACGACCGCGCGGGCGTAACGACGCCTCTTGGTCTCCACATAGTCTTATGCTAAGCTATCTATACCATCCAATGATTTGATAATTTGCCAAGCCCTTCGTCTCATCGCAAGTTTTCCAGAAACATGTTATAGTAAGAGAACAGAGTTATGTAGCAAAAGTTATGCCTGATTTAAGATTAAACGACTGTGCGGACAAAATGACGACCCGACGTCTCCAAGTAGTCTTCCGCTATGCTATCTACATCACCAAATGATATGATCATTTTCCAACGCCTTCAGCTCATTACAAGCTTTCCAGAAACATATTATAATAAAAAACAGAGTTACGTATCAAATGTTCTGACTGATATAATATTTAATAACCGTGCAGGCATAACAACGACCCCAGGTCTCCGAGTTGTCTTCCGCTACGCTGTTTACATCACCAAATGATGTAACAATTTTTCAGGGCCTTTGTCTCATCACAACCTTTCCAGAAACACATTATA
>QLOD02174617.1:0-11536 GCA_003260245.2 Sideroxylon spinosum
GTGTTTGAATTAGATTAATTAAACTTAATAAGCTTAAGAGGTTAGTTTAAAATTGATTTATTTATCTTTTAAATTGAATTCAAGTAAGCCTAAGATCTAATCAACTTTGAGTCAGATTCAAATAGATTGATTTTTTTATAATATATATATTTATCAATTATTAATTTATCAAACCAAACTCTAGTTGATTTCAATAATAGAACGAGTTTAAAATTATGACTCAAATTTAGTCCATTCATGTTTTGAGTTGATTGAGCCTAAGCAAACTTATAACCAACTTATAAATTTGAACAAGTCTCGAGTGGCTTGATTAGTTTTATGGCAATATCTCAACTAGGCAAAATTTATTCTGCAAAATGAAGCCCCTTATAACAAGGTCAGAATACTGCCTTAGCCATTGTCATTTGAACTTGATTATTATTATTTTTATGTCGGTAAGATTGTAATTAAATAAATAAATGGAAAGAACAAAATGTAACAAGCATAAACCTAAGAACTCTACTAGGCAAGTGTCACGGTTCTTATGGGCCCCCTATATATGGTATGGGACATGAGTTGGGTTATTCCAAAATAAGATGGAATATAGGAATTGATCTCTTACATTCCATCAAGTCTGAGTCTTTTGGCATATTAGTCAAGTTCATAACATTTGATATCAGAGCAGCCTCACATTTCTGAGTTCGAGTCATGGTAAGGGTTACTTAGGAAAGAGCTACCTAGAGTAGAGTGTGAGCCATTTAAAGAGGAAAGGGCTACCTAACACCAAAGTGAAAGCTATTTAAAGTGAGAGCAGCCTTGAACATCGACTTTGGAAGCGTAGTGATATGTTATGGTTCTTATGAGTTCCACCTATGGTATGGGACATGAGTTAGGTTATTCCAGTATGAGATAAAATATAGGAATTGATCTCATTCGTTCAATCAAGTCTGGGTTTTTTGGCATATTAGTCAAGTTCTTGACAACAAACTCAGCTGAAGAAAAATGAAAATAAAAAATCAATAGCCAATAACTATGTGAAAGTGTAGGGCAAACCCTATCAATGGGTAGCTTAAACTAGCTTAAGCCTAACTAGAAAGAGATGCTCCAGAGGAATACATGCCCACACCAGCTCAAACTCAATCCTATATATATATATATCAAAACAAGGCACTAGCTAGACTCTAAAGTTAAGGAACCAAAAAAAAAAAAATAGGTAATGTAAGTCTGTGGCCCCCAAACGACATCTAAAAGGATCCATTAACCACCCTAAACTCCATTCCATATTCTCTAGCATGTTCCTAATGATTTTGTAGATTTTTATAATTTTCTTATTTGAACTGCTCGATCTGAAAAATACAACTCTGCTGGTGTGTTAGTAAAGGCTATTTTTGCTTTTTGGTTTGAATTGACCTCTGAATCCTAATTTTGGTCATTTTCTCAATGTTAAAAATTTTCAATATTATGTCCTAAATATATCTGTGAAGTTTCACAAAGTTCTCAATTAATTTGGACTTTCAATTTATTCTTGTCTTTTTGTCACTTTTTGTCTGGGACGTAACTGTAATTTTTGACAAGCAATTATCTATATTGAATCTAGAAAATTGACCTATCTATTGCTCAAGAAAAATTAAGAAATATATTTTGGAGCTATGGTTTAATGTATAAAAGAATATATAATGGCCATGATGAATTTTAGACTTATATAATGTGCTTGGTCTAAAATGGGATTATCACACCATGTGAAACCTGAGTAGATTTGTGAGAGTAGTTATGATCTATCAGCCTCGAATGATAAGGATCAAGCACATATAGCTTAAGTTTCATGTTTAGGTCTCTAGCTTTTAATTTAAGTATAACATATTAACGTTATTTTCTTAAATTAATATTTAAGCTCTTTATGTAGAGCTTGTTTGGAGTTCCAAATTGTCATAAATATTCATAAAACTCGAATTTTTTCCAATTCTTTATAACCTTCATCAATTTTGAGGAAAAAAAAACTACCATTAAAAATATAATAAAACTAGTAACCATATTGTTCCAAAACAAAATATCAAATAATAAAGTACTTTCCAAAGTTCAAAACAACATACACTACGGTCTTGAAAAATTTATTCAAACGAATTTTAAATTAAATAGTAAGAAATTGATACAACTATTTGATGCTCCAAAAATATCCATAAAATTCTAATTTTTTACAACTTTCTTCAATCAAAATTTGTCACGTGTCACTTTTACACTAACTTTTAATAATATTTTTGGCAAACCAAACACTAATATCAACAAAGCTTCAAAAGTCAGTTAACACTCTAAATACTAAAAGTTGCATTCTTGGGATTTTATGATAAAGTTGAAACTCCAAAATGGCCCTTACTTTTTAAATTGGTAATTATGTTTTGAGTTTTAAACTTAAAACTTAGAAAGTTAGAAAACCAAACAAATGAGCTGATGTGAAATATGACACACACAATGTCCTAAGTACTAGTATCATGCTAGAATAAATTTCTTGAGAATCTAAGACTTTGGTAGCTCATAAAGTGCGAGAATGGATGTATGTTTAAGCTATAGAGTTAAAACTTGAAAAGTTACAATCAATCTCCCAAACTGAACAAATGAGTTTCGGTGTCCATGAAACTTGACATCCACCATGTCTTAAGTATTAGTGACATACTAGAAGAAATGGGTTGAGAATTCGAGATACGGGTTACTCATAGTGCACAAAAATAGTATTAGTTTTATACTTAAAACTTAGAAAGTTGAAGTCCAACACCCAAACTGAGCAGATAGGGTCCGATGTCTGCAAAACTCAACACACATGATCGCTTAAGTATTAGTCATGACATGTTGGAACAAATGACTTGAGAATCCGACACCTGCCTTGCTTGTAGTGCGTGAAAGTAGATTTAAGTTTGAATTTTTAAATTTAGAATTGAAAAGTTAGAGTTAATCTCCCAACCCGAGCAAATTGGCTTCAATGCCTGTGAAACTTGATAAACATTGTCTCAAAAATATTAGTGATATAATAATAATAATAATAATAATAATAATAATAATAATAATAATAATAATAATAGTAATAATAATAACAACAACAACAAAAGGCATAAGAAACTAAGACCCGGGGTTCTTATAGTGCTCGAAAGTAGATTTAAGTTTAAATTTTTAACTTAGAACTTGGAAAGTTAGTCAGTATACCAAATTGAGCAAACAAACTCCGGTGTTTGTGAATCTCAGCACACATGGCCTTTTAAGGATTACTGATATGCTATAACAAACATGTCAAGAATCCAAGACTCACGTTGTTTGAATTGCATGAAAGTAGATTTAAATTTAAACTCTAAACTTAAAACTTGGAAAGTTCAAGTTAATCTGCCAAACTTTTCACATGATATCTTAAGTACAGTGCAAAAGTATACGATTGTACTATAAAAAGGACAATTATGGTATTATGTGTGAATTTGGATGGTTCAATATGTTTTGTAGAAAAGTGAGATGAAATGACAAAAATTGAACAAATAGAAGCCAATTCAAAAATTTGGTCCAAACAATAAAAAGTGTAGAGGGATGCTGAACAAGAAAAATTCACTAAGTGTCAAGACTTGGTTTAAACAAACAAATGTTCGAAAAAACCTTTATCCCAACACAGGGTTTAACAACGATGAGAAAAGAAAAAGGAAGAAAAAAATCTAAGTAAAGAATCGTTGTTCAGACAAATGACCAAACCTACGTTCTAACAACAAAAGGTCAGAGATAATTATGGAGCCAAAAAAATTTGTACGATGACTTTGTTCAAACGTTGATTCAAACGAACATGTGTTTTAACGTGCGTTCGAGCAATAGTGAAGTAGACAAGATCAAGTGAAAGAAAAATTATAAGTGTGGAAAAGAGGTTCAAACGAGCATTCGGGCCATGATTTGTTAGAACACATGTCCCAACCACGGAAGGGTTTCCGAGGTTTCAGATGTAGAATTCAACTAAGTGTAAAAAATTGGTTTAAACACATATTTGAACCAAAATCTTGCTCAAACACGCATCGGGACCAACTTACGATCCAGGATATTTTGTTATTCAGTTGTGATTTCGACGGGTAGTTTTGTACTTGCAAGATGTAGACTATAAATACTGATAGATAGGTCATTTTGAGTTGGATTACATACATACAAATCATTTTTCTTTAATTTTCAATGCAGAGATAGAGAGAATTAGAAAATGAAAATATATGTAGGAGTTGTTTTAATATAATTTTGTTCAGATTTTCTTATCCATGGCTAAACTTTTGTTTGTTTTCCTTGTTTTCACTTCAATTATGAGTAAGTAGTCTTGTTTCTTGAATGGTCATTTCTTTTTAATTCAAGGTTCACTTCATGTTGAGTTGAATTATTCTTAATTTTGAGTTGGATTCTGATTGAATTCTGATTTATATGGTTTATGATTCTTATTTATGGAATACTAATTAGAAATTATCATACAATTCTTAAGGATTTTTTTTATTAATTGCTAAGTTTAGATTCTCTATGCATGACTTATATATTATGCACATTAGATGTTTGATTGAAATTCTTAACAAGATTTTGGTACTTAACATCTCATTCAATTCAATCACGATTTGTTCCACTTTGGTTTTCACATGAATGTATATTCCAATCTATTCTTTTTGGGCATGGATTGAGTATTTTAATCCTTAAAACCATACATTTCACCATAAATTTGTTTTGGATCCAAGTTTTTATTAATTGTTTTAAATTGAAATTATGTAGTGTGCTAGATATCCCAAGTAATCAATCACATAAGTAATCAATCACATAAGCAATAATATAGAAGGCGATATATGTGGCGAGGAAACCCACACAGGGAAACCTCAAATACTTTCACTAAAATCAAGCACTGGTTACAAACTCATAACTCACTATAGATCGACTCCTCGACTCTATACTCTGTTGACGTTTGCTCGAATCCACGATTCACCAACTCTTTTAGCGAAAGCCCTCCGACTCCTCAAAGGCATTATACTAACTCCGCAGTAGCTCTAATGAATCCACAGCGTGCTGAATCCTTAACGGTCACACAACACGAATCCGAACTCCTTCGGATCAAAAGATGAAAAAGGTTGGCTAAGCAATAGAGAGAACAATGGATATGAATTGCTCACAATAATGAGTATTCTCTTTCTTTGGCTATATACGAAACCCTAGATACGTCCCATCTTATATATCATACAAAGATCTGGGGCGAACAGGATTAACATCAGATGAAACAAAGCCAGAATCAAATTATCGCGGAAAAAGCCTTCCCGTGGCCTTCCCGCGAGCATCCCGCGGGCTTTCCGTAGGGATCCCGTACCCACACTTTCTCTAATTTACAGTCTCGGTATTTTCTCGCAGCTAACCGCGTTCTTCTCGCGGTCTTTCTGCGTTAATGCCATCTGCAGCTTGTTCCACTTCTTTTATGATTCTGTGTTTATCTGTTTTAGGTTTTCTAAGATCTTTAGACTTCTAAAACTACCCCATGACTATAGTACTTAGCCTATACTAAGTCTTAAGGTTACAAATCACTTTGACAAGCATTGTTTTGATTATGGATTTGCCAATTTACAATACTATCCCTAACAATCTCGCTTTTTGGCAATTTCATGTCAAAACTCAACAAGTCTAGTTACACGTAAATTGACTTAAGTCTTAGGTCTCAGAAACCTTTTTAGCAATCATAGGGATGCCTTAATTAATAACCCTGTTTGCTGCACACTTAAACAAACATATCAAAGCATCTTGTGGAGAGCAATAGTTATAACAATAGTAACAGTTAGAAGAAGTTCAAACATACTACTAGATAAATATACTCAGAACATAGTGAGTTTAAAAACCTAAATGAGTTCGATGAAGTACATAGTACAGATAAATTATGACTTTCAAACAAAAGCTAACTCTCAAACAAAAGCCAAAAAAAAATAAGCTCGGAAAAGAAAACACAACAAAGGCAAAAGAGCTAAACATAGGCTCTCCTATTTTTTGACTGGAATTGACAATCACTAAGCTGCAGCAACACCATCATCACCACCATCACCAGCATTATCACCACCACCTTCATTATGGGCACTGCCCCCATCATCACCGTCCAGATCAGGGAAAAAGTCATCCCCAAAAGGATCTCCAAATGTGTATGCATGTGTGTTGAGATTTTGCTGCACCTGAGTCAGAATAAGATGCATCTCATCCTGACAGACCTGTATGGCCTGTAAGCGCATATCCATAGCGATCTGAACTGTCTGAAATTCAGTCTGGTGAGCATCTAGGGCAGTAAGGCGCTAATACACAGTATCCTGGAACAGTTGGTTCTCCCCCTGAATGGATGCTAACATTACGCCCAACATATTTAGGTCATATACTGGGAGAGCATTAGAAGGCGGACCTGGAATATCAGAAGGAGGTGGGGGACTGAAAGGGCATGAAGGATTGCGAGTAGAAGCAGGTGTGGGCCTAGAGTGTGACCGGCTACGCTGGGCAGACACGTGATCAATCAGATTTGGCATTTTGATCAACTGATAGTTAGGAGGATGCTCAACACCGTGAGACAACAGATAATGAGTAATAAAGAGTCTAAAAAGTAGGGAATTAGAGCGAGAGGTAGATTCACGGCCAGTAGCTATCAGCTGAAACATAAAGAGAGGGAGCTCAAAGACACGACCCGAGACGATGGAATGAAGTATACGACCTCGACGCTCAGGGACACCGGTAATGTGAAACGATGGGTCAATAGAATTAGCTACATACAGATGTAGCATCCTATGGATCTCAGACAGTTGGCGATGGGGAATAGTCTCCCCAACCCAATCCACGCGTCCTTCGGTAACTACCCGAGCAATGGTCTGAATGGATGGACCATTAGTATCGATGACAGGTCAAAGTCAACATGATTAGGTCTAGGGATGTTTAGAAACTGAGAGATAGTGGAAGGTGTCATTTCAACATTTATAGATCAGAGATACGTGTGCAAGACACCAATCGACAAATCCACAATGTGCATGTTAACATAAAATTAATGAACAAGTTCACCAATTACACATTCAAAAAAAAGACCATCAGAACCAGAATACCTAACATACTAGGTCCAACCTAGTCAAATAACTGTTCAACAGTAGGAAAATCACGTAACACTAAACCACGTTCTATGACAATAGGGTAATATTTAAAGATAGAAACATAATTTGTCTGTTCAGTGTCGCATCTAAAGCGATAAGCATCAAAAGTGGGGCGGACCCTGCGACTGGGAGGCATGGTAATAGAATAAGGACAAAGTAAAGATAACCGAAAATGACAGACAACCTAGGCAAAACAAAAGTTGAAAATGAAGAAGAAAACGACAAAAAAAAAAATAAAATAAAATACCTTAAAAAGGAGGAAGAAGCTCGTGACCTGGAGAGCTGGAGGACTAGGACAGGTGAACAAGAAGGGTGAAAAGAACCTGTGGAGCCTTGGGTGGCCTTTAAAAGGCAACCTCACGGGAAGGGCACACCCGCAATCATCCCTCGTTCTTCCCCATCCATCCCGTGGGGGTGTTCAGCTGCAGATCAGTCTGCAGTATCTTCCCGCGACTTAGAGCGCTGTTCAAGCGGGTATCCCGCGACCTTTCTTCCTTTTTTTTTTTTTTACAAAAAATGGGGCATAATTCAATATATTCCAAGTTCTATATCCTCAAAGACAAAAACAATCATAGTTTCAACTTTGAAACTCCCACAAAACATATGAGGTTCAATTCGAAAATCCTCTTTACTGCATATGTCATGAGATGTTAACACATGTCATACCAATGATTAAATGCCTGTGCAGTGTGTGGGATAAAGTTTAAGAACAATCATGATTAAAATGTTCACTTGCTCGCATGACATGCAAAAATACTCTGTCTAAACTTTGGAACGAGTGGATAATGCACTTGTGCCTTTCGACTTATCTCTCCATAGTTCATTGTTTTCAACTAATCTTCAAATTTTTTAAATATTTTCCTCTAATTTTTTTGTGTTCTTGGTGGCTTTCACACACTTATGGGTAGGTATCCATTTTCCTGTATTATCAAATCCAAAGGATGGTTATTTTGATAACTCGCACGTCAACAGGTTAGCTGCACATTATCTCATTGGTAGCCCTTTCCAAGTGATTTTGATTAATATAACTAAAGAGGAGCCAATAGGTCAAACAAGAGATTTAAGAGTCAATTGAGTAGTGAAGAGATTTTTCATGACGTTCAAACCTTTGTGTATTTACAATAGGCACACCACTACCATGACAAGGAACATCAAAACATAGGGTTCAAGATCATTAAGGAATTTAAACTCACTTCACTTATGTAGGTATCAAGTAGTACTTCCATGATTTGATGGTATATAAGAAGAGATAGTCCATAAAATATTCTTCATTAATCACCCATTTTTCCCTCAAGTATGAAAATAAAGCATACATATATATAAAACTCGAGGGAAGTAGAACTATGCTCTTTAGTCGAGGGAACAAATACCCAAAGAATATTTGAGTGATTTAAATCTAAGATGGTCCAAAGGTTTTGTCAGAATGTCAGCTAATTGAAGTTGAGTTTCTATGTGCTCGATGGATATGGTTTGTTGTTTAACTAGCTCACGGATGAAGTGGTACCGGATATCTATGTGTTTGGTATGAGAATGCTGAACAGGACTCTTAGAGATATAGATGGCACTAAGATTGTCACAAAAAAGTGTCATTGATTTTTGGTTTTATTCCATAATCTGTCAACATTTGTTTCATCCAAAGTAGTTGTGCGCAACAATTACCTGCAGCTATATACTCAGCTTCGGCTGTGGATAAGGACACTGAGTTCTGTTTCTTACTATGCCATGAAACCAAGTTTGTCCCTGCATAAAAACATCCACCAGATGTACTCTTTCTATCATCAACACATCTTATCCAGTCAGCATCTGAGTACCCCTGCTAAAGTAGCAAACCAGATCCCATAGTCAATAGTTCTATTAACGTATTTGATTATCATTTTAACAACATGGAAATGAGACTCCTTAGGGTTAGATTGAAATCAGGCACAGACTCTTACACTAAAAGCTATGTCAGGATGACTGGCGATGAGGTAGACCAAGCTACCAATCATGCTTCTGTAAAGTGTAGGATCTATAGTTTTGCCAGACTCGTCTTTGGTTAACTTAGTGGTAGTGCTCATGGGTGTCCTAGCATGTTTACAACTATTAAGTCCAAATTTTTTGACAAGGTCTTTAGCATATTTGGATTGTGAGATGAATATCCCATTTTCTATCTGTTTGACTTGTAGTCCAAAAAGAAAATTTAATTCACCTATCATGCTCATTTCAAAGCTATCTTTCATATGTTCACCAAATTCATGTGAAAACTCTGAAGAGGTGGATCCAAACACAATATCATAAACATAGACTTGTACGATTAATATGTGATTAGAATCCTTGCGAATGAACAGAGTTTTGTCCGCATTGCCTCTCATAAAATCAGACTCTAGCAAAAATGTGATGAGGCTCTCATACCAAGCTCTAGGCGATTGTTTGAGTCCATAAAAAGCCTTTTTCAATTTGAAAACATGGTTTGAAAATGTGGGTCAATGAACCCCTTAGATTGCTCAACATAAGCTTCCTCATTTAGAAAACCATTTAGAAATGCACTCTTGACATCCATTTAAAACAGTTTGAACTTTGAAAAGCAGGCTATGGCAAATAGTATTCTAATTGACTCCAATCTTGCAACAGGTGCAAAGGTTTCATCAAACTCAATACCTCCGACTTGGGTATAACCTTGTGCTACTAGCCTGGCTTTATTCCTAATTACTGTCCCAAATTTATTAGTTTTATTCTTGAATATCCACTTGGTATCTGTAACATTTACATGTGAAGGACGAGGTACAAGTACCCAAACATCATTCCTAACAAACTGTCCTAATTCTTCTTGCATAGCATTTAACCAAAAATCATCACTTGGGGCTTCATGCACATTTTTGGGTTCTAAATTTGAGATATAACACAAATGAGATACCTCATTTTACAGTTGTCTCCTTATCTTTATTTTATCCTTCACATCTCTAATGACTTGAGAGGTTGGATAATTGAGTTTGATTCTAGATGATGGTTCTAGTTATGCACTTTCGTCAACATCCTTGAGTGTTTCAGCACTTGTATCAATAGGTACTTCAGTTTGTTCAGCAGGCGCATTTTGGTGAAGTTCTTCATTATCTTCAGCCTGTTGAGCACAAACATATGAATTAGTATCATCAATTACCACATTAATAGATTCCATAACAGTATTAGTTTTTAAGTTGAAAACTCTGAAAGCATGACTGTTAGTGGAATAGCCCAGGAAGATTCTTGCACCACTTCGGGAGTCAAACTTACCAAGTTGTTCTCTATCCCTAAGGATAAAGCACTTACTCCCAAAAACTCGAAAATACTTCACACTGGGCCTCTTACTGTTCCATAGTTCATAGGGTGTCTGTTGGGCTCCTGGTCTCAGATACACGCTATTTACTATGTAGCAAGCAGTGTTGATAGCTTCAGCCCGAAACCTCTTCGGTAGTGATTTTCCATGGAGAAGAACTCGAGCCATCTCTTGAAGTACTCTATTCTTCCTTTTAACAACTCCATTCTGTTGTGGAGTCTTTGGGGCTGAAAATTCATGCTTTATGCTGTTTGCATCACAGTATTCGGCATAGGAAGAGTTTTCAAGTTCTTTCCCGTGATCGGTTCTGATGCGAGTGATGCATCCTATCCTTCTTTGTTTTTCCTGTTGCAGTCTTATGCACAAGTTTCTAAGTACATCAAAAGCGTCAGATTTTTTAACAAGAAAATCAATCCAAGTGAAATGAGTGTAATCATCAACAGCAACAAGAATATATATTTCTTTCCACCTATGCTTTCAATGTGTGTGGGTCTCATCAGGTCCATGTTGACCAAGTCAAGTGGTTCTTTAGAATTTAGGCTCCGCGCCTTCTTGTGAGCACTTTTGATTTGTTTGCCTACTTGACATGGCCCACACACACTTCTGTGGTCTTTACCTAGTTTAGGTAGACCTCTTACCAATTCAAACTTAGACAATTGTTTCAAAACTTTGAAGTTTATGTGTTCGAGTCTTTGATGCTAGAGGTCTGACTCATTTAACGATGCAGAATTACACACAAGACCATTTGAGCCAGCTACCCCATAACAGTTATCAGAAGTGTGAATGCCATTTAACACAATTTTTCCAAGGGGATCAATAATTTTGTAATCGGTATTTGAAAAATAAACTATGTGTTTAGTATCTCACAACTGACTTATACTAATCATATTTGCCTGAAGTCCTTCTACGTAGAGTACATCCTTTAAACATTCTAAAGCAGGTGTTTTTATATTTCCTTTTCCTAAAACACAGGATGTACTGCCATCACCAAAAGTAACCATACCTCCCTCAAAGTTTTCAAGATCTGAAAATAGTCCTTTATTACCACTCATATGTCTAGAGCAGCCACTATCAAGATACCACATATTTGAGTTCAAGGCTTTTAAAGCAGTGTGGACTAGCAAGCAACTTA
>QLOD02174648.1:0-20833 GCA_003260245.2 Sideroxylon spinosum
TTAAATTTTAAATCGGACATGACTTTTGCTACGTAACTCTATTTCCTTATTATAATATGTTTCTACAAAGCTTCTAATAAGACAAAGGCCCTGGAAAATATTACATCATTGGGCCACATAAACAGCATAGCGGAAGACTACTTGGAGACCTAGTGCCATCGTTACGCCCACGCTGTCGTTAAAATTTTAAAACGCCTAGATCGTTTGCTATGTAACTCCGTTTTATTATTATAATATGTTTCTGGAAAGCTTGTAATGAGATGACGGCCTTGGAAAATTATTACATCATTGGATGACGTAGATAGCATAGCGGAAGACTACTTTGAGACCTAGGGTCATCGTTATGCCTACGCGGTCGGTAATTCTTAAATCGGCCATAACTTTTGCTACGTAACTCTATTTTCTTATTATGATGTGTTTACGGAAACCTTGCGATGAGATGAAGGCGTTGGAAAATTTTAAAATCAATGGATGAAATAGGTAGCATAGCGTAAGACTACTTGGAGACCCAGGGGCATTGTTATGCCGGTGCGGTCGTTAAATTTTAAATGGAATGTAAGTTTTTCTACGTAACTCTGTTTTGTTAGTATAATTTGTTTCCGGAAAGCTAGTAATGAGATGAAGACCCTGCAAAGATGTTACATCAACGGGTGATGTAAATAGCATAGCGGAAGATAACTTGGAGAACTAGGGTCGTCATTATGCCAGCGCGGTCGTTAAATTTTAATCCGGACATAACTTTTGCTACGTAACTTCGTTTGGTTATTATAATATGTTTCTGGAATGCTTGCAATATGGTGAAGGCCCTAGGAAATTGTTACATCATTGGGTGATGTAGAGAGCATAGCGGAACACTACTTGGAGACCAAGGGTCATCGTTACGCCCACGCGGTCGCTAATTTCTAAATCGGCCATAACTTTTGCTACGTAACTCTATTTTCTTATTATGATGTGTTTCCAAATAGCTTGCGCTGGGACGAAAGCCCAGGAAAATTATTACATTATTGGATGATACAGATTGCATAACGTAAGACTACTTGGAAACCTAGGGCATCCTTGTGCCCGCACGGTCGTTAAATTTTAAATCTAACATAACTTTTGCTATGTAACTGTGTTTTATTATTATTATGTGTTTTTGGAAAATTTCAATAAGAGGAATGCCTTGGTATATTATTACATCATTGGTTGATGTAAATAGTATAGCAGAAGACTACATGGAGATCTGGGGCCGTCGTTATGTCCGTACAGTCATTAAATCCTAAATTAGCCATAACCTTTGCTAATTTAAATCGGCATATTATAACTAAAGTCATGTCGTCATGCCCGCGTGGTCGGTAAATGTCAAATCGGCATAACTTTTGCTACGTAACTCCATTTTCTTATTATAATATGTTTCCGGATAGCTCACGATGAGACAAAGGCCCTGGAAAATTATCACCTCATTGGAAGATACAGATGGCATAGCATAAGACTACTTACAGACCCAGGGGCGTCATTATGCCCGCGTGGTCGTTAAATTTTAAATCGGATATAGCTTTTGCTACGTAACTCCATTTTGTTATTATAATATTTTTTTGGAAAGCTTGTAACAAGGCGAAGGCCCTGGAAAATTATTACGTCAATGGGTGTAGTAGATAGCATAGCGGAAGACTACTTGGAGAACTAGGGTCATCGATATGCCCGCGCAGTCGGTAACTCTAAAAGTAGCTCCATTTTGTTATTATAATATTTTTTTGGAAAGCTTGTAACAAGGCGAAGGCCCTGGAAAATTATTACGTCAATGGGTGTAGTAGATAGCATAGCGGAAGACTACTTGGAGAACTAGGGTCATCGATATGCCCGCGCAGTCGGTAACTCTAAAAGTAGCCATAACTTTTGCTACGTAACTCAATTTTCTTATTATAATATGTTTCTGGAAACCTTGCGATGAGATAAAGGCCCTCAAAAATTATTACATCACTGAATGATAATACTAGCATAGTGTAAGACTACTCGGAGACACAGGAGCATCGTTATACCAGTGCTGTCGTTAAATTTTAAATCGGACATAACTTTTGTTATGTAAGTCCGTTTTCTTATTATAATATGTTTCTGCAAACCTTGTAATAAGACGAAGCCCTTGGAAAATTATTACATCATTCGGTCATGGAAACAGCATAGCGGAAGACTACTTGGAGACCTGGGGTCGTCGTTATGACCACGAGGTCGTCAAAATCTTAAATCGGCCAAATCTTTTGCTACATAACTCCGTTTTGTTACTATAATCTATTTCTCAAAATCTTGTAATGATATGAAAGCCTTGGGAAATTGTTACATCATCGGATGATGCAGATAGCATAGCGGAAGACTACTTGGAGACCTAGGGTCGTCATTATGCCTGCGTGGTGAGTAATTCTTAAATCGGCATAGCTTCTGCTACATAACTCCGTTTTCTTATTATGATGTGTTTCCGGGAAGCTTGTGATGAGACGAAGGCCCTGGAAAATTATAAAATCATTGGATGATACAAATAGCATAGTGTAAGACTACTTGGAGACCTGGGGCATCGCTATGCCCGCGCGGTTAATTAAATTTTAAATCAGACATAACTTTTGCTACGTAATTCCGTTTTTTTATTATAACGTGTTTCTGGAAAGCTTGTAATGAGATGAAGGCCTGAAAAATTGTCACATCGTTGAGAGATGTAAATAGAATAGTGAAAGACTACTTGGAGAGTTGGGGTCGTTGTTATACCCGCGTGGCTGTTAAATCTTAAATCGGCCATAACTTCAGCTACGTAACTCCGTTTTCTTGTTAAAATATGTTTTTGGAAAGCTTGTAATGAGACGAAGGCCCTAGAAATTTATTGCATCATCTGGTTTTGTAGATCGCATAGCGGAAGACTATTTGGAGCCCTAGGGTCGTCGTTATGTGCGCGCGATCGGTAAATCTTAAATCGGCGTAACTTTTACTACGTAATTCCGTTTTCTTATTATGATGTGTTTCTAAAAAGCTTGCGCTAGGACGAAGCCCAGGAAAATTATTACACTATTGGATGATACAGATTGCATAACGTAGGACTACTTGGGAACCTAGGTTATCGTTGTGCCTGCACGATCCTTAAATTTTAAATCTAACATAACTTTTGCTATGTAACTCTGTTTTATTATTATATGTGTCTTTGGAAAATTTTTGTAAGACAAATGCCCTGATAAATTATTACATCATTGGTTGATGTAAATAGCATAGCGGAAGGCTACATGGAGACCTGGGTCGTCGTTATGTCCGTGCGGTCATTAAATCTTAAATTAGCCATAAACATTGCTACGTAACTCTATTTTTTTTTATAATATGTTTCTACAAAGCTTGTAATAAGCCGAAGGCCTTACTAAATTATTACATCTTTGGGTAATGTAAATAGCAAAGCGAAAGACTAATTTGAGACCTGGGGTCGTCGTTATGCCCGCACGGCTGTTAACTCTTGAAGTGGCCACTACATCAGTAACGTGACTCCGTTTTCTTGTTATAATATTTTTCTGAAAAACCTGTAATGAGACGAAGGCCTTGGAAAATTATGACATCATTTGGTGATGTAGATTGCATAGCGGAAGACTACTTGAGACCTAGGGTCGTCGTTATTTTCGCGCGGTCGTTAAATCTTAAATCGGCCCTAACTTTTGTAACGTAACTCCGTTTTGTTACAATAATGTGTTTCTGGAAAACCTGTAATGAGACGAAGGCCCTACAAACTTATTACATCATATGATGACACAAATAACTTAGCGTAAGACTAAGTGGAGACCCAGGGGCATTGTTATGACTGCACTAGCGTGAAATTTTAAATCGGATATAACTTTTGATACGTACTCCGTTTTCTTGTTATAATATGCTTATGGAAAGCTTGTTATAAGAAGAAGGCCCTGGAAAATCATTACATCATTGGGTGTTGTAAATAGCATAGCGGAAGACCACTTATACACCAGGGGTCGTCATTACGCCCGCACGGCTGTTAAATCTTAAATCGGCCCTAACTTTAGCTACGTATCTCCGTTTTCTTCTTATAATATGTTTCTGCATAGCTTGTAATAAGAAGGTGGCCCTAGAAATTTATTACCTAATCTGGTGATCTAGCTAGCATAGCGGAAGACTACTTGGGGACCTAGGGTCGTCGTTATGCCCGCACGATCGGTAAATGTTAAATCGGCATAACTTTTGCTACGTAACTCTATTTTCATATTATAATATGTTTCCAGATAGCTCACGATAAGACGAAGGCCCTAGAAAATTATCACATCATTGGAACATACAGATAGCATAGCATAAGATTACTTGGAGACCCAGGGGCGTCGTTATCCCCACGCCGTCGTTAAATTTTAAATCGGATATAACTTTTGCTACGTAACTCTGTTTTGTTAATATAATATGTTTTTAGAAAGCTTGTAACAAGACGAAGGCCCTAGAAAATTATTACGTCATTGGGTGTAGTAGATAGCATAGCGGAAGACTACTTGGAGAACTCGAGTCGTCGATATGCCTGCGCGGTCGGTAAATCTTAAATCGGCCATAACTTTTGCTACGTTGCTCAGTTTTCTTATTATAATATGTTTCTAGAAACCTTGCGATGAGACAAAGGCCCTTAAAAATTATTGTCACTGAATGATAATACTAGCATAGCGTAAGACTACTTGGAGACCCTGGAGCATCATTATGCCTGCGCGGACGTTAAATTTTAAATCGGACATAACTTTTGCTATGTAACTCCGTTTTCTTATCATAATATTTTTCTGTAACTATTTTAATAAGACGAATCCCATGGAAAATTATTACATCATTCGGTCATCTAAACAGCATAGCGGAAGACTACTTGGAGACCTTGGGTCGTCATTATGACCACGCGGTCGTTAAAATCTTAAATCGGCCAGATCCTTTTCTACGTAACGCTGTTTTATTACTATAATATGTTTCTGGAAATCTTGTAATGATATGAAAGCCTTGGGAAATTGTTACATCATCAGATGATGTAGATACCATAGTGGAAGACTACTTGGAAACCTAGGGTCGTCGTTATGCCCGCGCGGTCAGTAATTCTTAAATCGGCCATAACTTTTGCTACGTTACTCCGTTTTCTTATTATGATGTGTTTCCGAAAAGCTTATGATGAGACGAAGGCCCTGGAAAATTATAAAATCATTGGATGATACAGATAGCATAGTGTAAGACTACTTGGAGACCTAGGGGCATCGCTATGCCCGCGCGGTTCATTAAATTATAAATCGGACATAACTTTTGCTATGTAAATCTGTTTTTTTTTATTATAACGTGTTTTCGGAAAGCTTGTAATGAGATGAAGGCCCTAAAAAATTGTTACATCATTGGGAGAAGTAAATAGCATAGCGAAAGACTACTTGGAGAGTTGGGGTCTTTGTTAAGCCCTCGTGGCTGTTAAATTTTAAATTGGCCATAACTTCAGTTGCGTAACTCCATTTGCTTGTTAAAATATGTTTCTGGAAAGCTTGTAATGAGACGAAGGCCCTAGAAATTTATTGCATCGTCTCGTTTTACAAATCGCATAGCGGAAGACAATTTGGAGCCCTAGGGTCGTCGTTATGTGCACGCGGTCGGTAAATCTTAAATCGGCAAAACTTTTGCTACGTTACTCCTTTCTCATTATAATATGTTTCTGGAAGGCTTGTAATAACACGAGGCCTTGGGAAATTGTTACATCATTAGGTGATGTAGATAGCATAGCGGAAGACTACTTGGAGAACTAGGCTCGTCGTTATGCCCCGGCGGTTGGTAATTCTTAAATCGGCCATAACTTTTGCTACATAACTTCGTTTTCTTATTATGATGTGTTTCTTGAAACCTTACGATGAGATGAAGGCGCTGGAAATTTATAACATCATTGATGACATAGATAGCATAGCGTAAGACTATTTAGAGACCCAGCGGTGTCATTATGCCTGTGCGGTCGTTAAATTTTAAATCTAACATAACTTTTGCTACGTAACTCCGTTTGGTTGTTGTAATGTGTTTCTAGAAAGCTTTTAATGAGATGAAGGCCTTGGGAAATTGCTACATCATTGGGCGATGTAGAGAGCATAACAGAAGACTACTTGGAGACCTAGGGTCATCGTTATGCCCGCACGGTCGCTATTTTGTAAATCGTCCTTAATTTTTTCCTACGTAACTTCGTTTTCGTATTATGATGTGTTTCCAGAAACCTTGTGCTGGGACGAAAGCCCAGGAAAATTATTATATTATTGGATGATACAGATTACATAGCGTAAGACTACTTGGACCCCTAGGGCGTCATTGTGCCTGCACAGTCGTTAAATTTTAAATCTAACATAAATTTTGCTACGTCACTGTGTTTTATTATTAAAATGTGTTTTTGGAAAATTGTAGTAAGACGAATGCCCTGAGAAATTATTACATCACTGGTTGATTAAATTTTAAATCGGATATAACGTTTGCTACGTAACTCCGTTTTTTTGTTATAATATGTTTCTGGAAAGTTTGTAATGAGATGAAGGCCCTAAAAAATTGTTACATCATTGGGAGAAGTGAATAGCATAACGAAAGACTACTTGGAGAGTTGGGGTCTTCGTTATGCCCTCATGGCTATTAAATCTTAAATCGGCCATAACTTCAATTACGTAACTCCGTTTTCTTGATAAAATATGTTTCTGGAAAGCTTATAATGAGACGAAGGCCCTAGAAATTTATTGCATCATCCAGTTTTGCAGATCGCATAGTGGAAGACAATTTGGAGCCCTAGGGTCGTCGTTATGTGCGCACGGTTGGTAAATCTTAAATCTGCATAACTTTTGCTACGTAACTCCGTTTTCTTGACATAGCATGTTTTCGAACAACTTGCAAAGAGACGAAGGCCCTAGAAAATTATCACATCGTTGGATGATACAAATAGCATAGTCTAAGACTACTTGGAGACCTAGGCGCGTCATTTTGCCCGGGTAGTTATTAAATTTTAAATCAGACATAACCATTGCTACGTAACTCCGTTTTGTTATTATAATATGTTTCTGGAAAGTTTGTAATGAGATGAAGGCTTGGGAAATCGTTAATCAATGGGTGATGTAGATAGCAAAGCAGAAGACTACTTGGAGACCTAGGGTCATCATTATGCCCACGCCGTCGGTATTTTCTCAAATCGGCCATAACTTTTGCTATGTAACTTCGTTTTCTTGTTATGATGTGTTTCCAGAAACCTTGCGATGAGATGAAGGCCCTAAAAATTTATAATGTCGTTGGATGAAACATATAGGATAGCGTAAGACTACTTGAAGACTCGGGGGCATCGTTATACCTGCGCAGTCGTTAAATTTCAAATCGGACATAACTTTTGCTGCGTAACTGTGTTTTGTTATTATAATATGTTTCTGGAAAGTTTGTAATAAGATGAAGGCCCTAGGAAATTGTTACATCATTAGGTGATGTAGATAGCATAGCGGAAGAATATTTAGAGACTTAGGGTTGTTGTTATGCCCGTGCGGTCGGTATTCTTTAAATCGCCCACAACTTTTGCTACGTAACTTCTTTTTCTTATTATCATGTGTTTCCGAAAACCTTGCGATGAGACGAAGGCCATGGAAATTTATTACATCATTATATGATATAAGTAACATAGCGTAATTATGCCCGCGTGGTCGTTAAATTTTGAATTGGACATAACTTTTGCTACGTTACTCCTTTTCTCATTATAATATGTTTCTGGAAGGCTTGTAATGAGATGAGGCCCCGGGAAGTTGTTACTTCATTGGGTGATGTAGATAGCATAGCGGAAGACTACTTGGAGACCTAGGGTCGTCGTTATGCCTGGGCGGTTGGTAATTCTTAAATCGGCCATAACGTTTGCTACGTAACTTCGTTTTCTTATTATGATGTGTTTCTTGAAACCTTGCAATGAGATGAAGGCCCTGGAAATTTATAACATCATTGGATGACACAGATAGCATAGCATAAGACTATTTGGAGACCTAGCGGTGTCATTATGTCACGCGATCGTGAAATTTTAAATCGAACATAACTTTTGCTACCTAACTCCGTTTCGTTGTTATAATATGTTTCTGGAAAGCTTTTAATAAGATGAAGGCCCTGGGAAATTGCTACATCATTGGGTGATGTAGAGAGCATAGCGAAAGACTGCTTGGAGACCTAGGGTCATCGTTATGCCCGCGCGGTCGCTGTTTTGTAAATCGGCCATAACTTTTGCGACGTAACTCCATTTTTATCTTATGATGTGTTTCCAGAAAGCTTGTGCTGGGACGAAAGCCCAGGAAAATTATTGCATTATTGGATGATACAGATTACATAGCGTAAGACTACTTGGACACCTAGGGCATCGTTGTGCCTGCACGATTGTTAAATTTTAAATCTAACGTAAATTTTGCTACCTAACTCTGTTTTATTTTTATAATGTGTTTTTGGAAAATTGTAGTAAGACGAGTGCCCTGAGAAATTATTACATTATTGGTTGATGTAAATAGCATAGCGGAAGATTACATAAGGACCTGGGGTCATCGTTATGTCTGCGCAGTCATTAAATCTTAAATTGGCCATAACCATTGCTACGTAACTCCATTTTATTGTTATAATATGTTTCTGCAAAGCTTGTAATACGCCGAAAGCCTTAGTAAATTATTACATCTTTGGGTAATGTAAATAGCAAAGCAGAAGATTACTTGGAGACCTAGGGTCGTCGTTATACCCACACGGCTATTAAATCGTGAAGTGGTCACTACATCAGTAACGTGACTGTATTTTCTTGTTATAATATTTTTCTGGAAAACTTGTAATGAGACGAAGGCCCTGGAAAATTATTACATCATTTTCTATGTACCTCTATTTTTTATTATAATATGTTTTCAGATAGCTTGCGATGAGACCATGGCCCTAAAAAATTATCACACCATTGGAAGATATAGATAGCATAGCATAAGACTACTTGGAGACTCAGGGGTGCCATTATTCCCGCGCGGTCGTTAAATTTTAAATCGGATATAACTTTTGCTATGTAACTCCATTTTGTTATTAAAATATATTTCCAGAAAGCTTGCAACAAGACAAAGGCCCTGGAAAATGATTATGTCGTTGGGTGTAGTAGATAGCATAGCGGAAGACTACTTAGAGAACTAGGATCGTCGATACGCCCGCGCGATGGGTAAATCTTAAATCAGCCATAACTTTTGCTACGTAAGTCCATTTTCTTATTATAATATGTTTCCAGAAACCTTGCAATGAGACAAAGGCCCTCGATAATTATTAAATCACTGAATGATAATACTAGCATCGCGTAAGACTACTCGGAGACCCATGAGCATCGTTTTGCTCGCGCGGTCATTAAATTTTAAATCGGACATAACTTATGCTACGTAACTCGGTTTTCATATTATAATATGTTTCTACAAAGCTTGTATTAAGACGAAGGCCCTAGAAAATTATTACATCATTCAGCCATGTAAACAGCATAGCGGAAGTCTACTTAGAGACCCGGGGTCGTCGCAATGACCACGCGGTCGTTAAAATCTTAAATCGGCTAGATCTTTTGCTACGTAACTCCGTTTTATTACTATAATATGTTTCTGGAAATCTTATAATGATATGAAAGCCTTGGGAAATTGTTGCATCATCGGATGATGTAGATAGCATAGCGGAAACTGCTTGGAGACCTAGGGTCATCGTTATGCCCGTACGGTCGCTAATTTTTTAAATCGGCCATAACTTCTGCTTCGTAACTCTGTTTTCTTATTATGATGTGTTTCCGGAAAGCTTGTGATGAGACGAAGGCCCTGGAAAATTATAAAATAGTTGGATGATACAGATAGCATAGTGTAAGACTACTTGGACACCGAGGGGCATCGTTATGCCCGTGCGGTTCATTAAATTATAAATCGGACATAACTTTTGCTACGTAACTCCGTTTTTTTATTATAAAATGTTTCCGGAAAGCTTGTAATGAGATGAAGGCTCTGAAAAATTGTTACATCGATGGGAGATGTAAATAGCATAGCGAAAGACTACTTAGAGAGTTGGGGTCGCCGTTATGCCCGCGTGGCTGTTAAATCTTAAATCATCCATAACTTTAGCTACGTAACTCCGTTTTCTTGTTAAAATATGTTTCTAGAAAGCTTGTAATGAGACAAAGGCCCCATAAATTTATTGCATCGTCTGGTTTTATAGATCGCATAGCGGAAGACTATTTGGAGCCCTAGGAACATCATTATGTGCGTGCGGTTGGCAAATCTTAAATCGGCATAAATTTTGCTAGGTAACTCCGTTTTCTTAACATAGTATGTTTCCGGATAACTTACGATGAGACGAAGGCCCTTGAAAATTATCACATCGTTGGATGATACAGATAGCATAGCATAAGACTACTTGGAGACCCAGGAGCGTCGTTTTGCCCGCGCAATTGTTAAATTTTAAATCAGATATAACCTTTGCTATGTAACTCCGTTTTGTTATTATAATATGTTTCTGGAAAGTTTGTATTAAGATGAAGGCCTAGGAAATCATTATATCAATGGGTGATGTAGATAGCAAAGCGGAAGACTACTTGGAGACCTAGGGTCATCATTATGCCCGTGCCGTCGGTATTTCTTAATCAGCCATAACTTTTGCTACGTAACTTCATTTTCTTATTATGATATGTTTTCGGAAACCTTGCAATGAGATGAAGGCCCCAAAAATTTATAACATCCTTGGATGATACAGATAGGATAGCGTAAGACTACTTGAAGACCCGAGGGCATCGTTATGCCCGCGCAATCGTTAAATTTCAAATCGGACATAACTTTTGATACGTAACTGTGTTTTGTTATTATAATATGTTTCTGGAAAGTTTGTACTAAGATGAGGCCCTAGGAAATAGTTACATCATTGGGTGATGTAGATGGCATAGCGGAAGATTATTTGGAGACTTAGGGTCGTCGTTATGCCCGCGCAGTTGATAATCTTTAAATCGGCCATAACTTTTACTACGTAACTCCGTTTTCTTATTATGATGTGTTTCCAAAATCCTTGCAATGAGACGAAGGCCCTGGAATTTATTACATCATTGTATAATACAGGTAACATAGCGTAATTATGCCCCCGCGGTCGTTAAATTTTGAATCGGACATAACTTTTGCTACGTAACTCCGTTTCTCATTGTAATATGTTTCTAGAAGGCTTGCAATGAGATGAGGCCCTGGGAAATTGTTACATCATTGGGTGATGTAGATAGCGTAGCGAATGACTACTTGGAGACTTGGGGTCGTCGTTATGTCCGCGCGGTCGTTAAATCTTAAATCGGTCCTAACTTTTGTAACGGAACTCGGTTTCATTACAATAATGTGTTTCTGGAAAGCCTGTAATGAGACAAAGGCCCTGGAAATTTATTACATCATTGGATGATACATATAACACAGTATAAGACTAAGTGGAGATGCAGGGGCGCGTTATGCCCGTGCCGGCATTAAATTTTAAATCGGACATAACTTTTGATACGTAACTCTGTTTTCTTGTTATAATATGTTTCTGGAAAGTTTTTTATAAGAAGAAGGCCCTGGATAATCATTACATCATTGGGTGTTGTAAATAGCATAGCGAAAGACTAGTTGGAGACCAGGGGTCATCATTATGCCCACACAGCTGTTAAATCTTAAATCGGCCCTAACTTTAGCTACATATCTCTGTTTTCTTCCTATAATATGTTTCTGGATAGCTTGTAATAAAACGGCGGCCCAAGAAAATTATTACCTAATCTGGTGACGTAGATAGCATAGCGGAAGACTACTTGGAGACCTAGGGTTATCGTTATGGGCACGCGGTCGCTAAATCTTAAATCGGATAAACTTTGCTACGTAACTTCATTTTCTTATTATAATATGTTTTCAGATAGCTTGCGATGAGACCACAGCCGTAGAAGATTATCACACGATTGGAAGATACAGATAGCATAGCATAAGACTACTTGGAGACTCAGGGGCGCCGTTATTTCCGCGCGGTCGTTAAATTTTAAATCGGATATAACTTTTGTGACGCAACTCCATTTTGTTAATATAATATATTTCTGGAAATCTTGTAACAAGGCGAAGCCCCTGAAAAATTATTATGTTATTGGCTATAGTAGATAGCATAACTGAAGGCTACTTGGAGAACTAGGGTCATCGATATGCCCGCGCGGTGGGTTAATCTTAAATCAGCCATAACTTTTGCTACGTAACTCCGTATTCTTTTTCTATTATGTTTCCGGAAACCTTGCGATGAGACAAAGGCCCTCAATAATTATTACATCATTGAATGATAATACTAGAATAGCGTAAGACTACTCGGAGACCCAGGAGCATCGTTTTGCCCGCGCGGTTATTAAATTTTAAATCGGACATAACTTTTGCTACGTAACTTTGTTTTCTTATTATAATATGTTTCTGTAAAGCTTATAATATGACGAAGGCCCTAGAAAATTATTACGTCATTCGGTCATGTAAATAGCATAGCCGAAGACTAGTTGTAGACCTGGGGTTGTCGTTGTGACCACACGGTCGTTAAAATCTTAAATCGGTCAGATCTTTTGCTACATAACTCCGTTTTGTTACTATAATATGTTTCTGGAAATCTTGCAATGATATGAAAGCCTTGGGAAATTGTTACCTCATCGAATGATGTAGATAGCATAGCGGAAGACTACTTGGAGACCTAAGGTCGTCGTTATGCCCGCGCAGTCGGTAATTCTTAAATCGGCCAAAACTTCTGCTACGTAACTCCGTTTTTTTATTATGATGTGTTTCCAAAAAGCTTGCGATGAGACAAAGGCCCTAAAAAATTATAAATTCATTGGATGATAAGGACAGCATAATGTAAGACTACTTGGAGACCCAGAGGCATCGTTATGCCCGCGCTGTTCATTAAATTTTCAATCGGACATAGCTTTTGCTACGTAACTCCGTTTTTTTATTATATGTATTTCTGGAACACTTGTAGGGAGTTGAAGGCCTTGAAAAATTGTTACATCATTGGGAGATGTAAATAGCATAGCAGAAGACTACTTGGAGAGTTGGGGTCGTGGTTATGCCCGCATGGCTATTAAATCTTAAATCGGCCATAATATGTTTCTTATTATAATATGTTTCTCGAACTATTATAATGAGACGAAGGACTTAAAAAATTATTGCATCATTTGGTTTTGTAGATAGCATAGCGGAAAACTATTTGGAGACCTAGGGTCATCATTATGTGCGCGCGGTCGGTAAATCTTAAATCGGCATAACTTTTGCTACGTAACTCCGTTTTCTTGTTATAATATCCTTCTGGACAACTTGTGACGAGACGAAGGCCATTGAAAATTATTACATCATTGGATGATATAGATAGCATAGCGTAAGACTCCTTGGAGACCTGGGGGCTTCGTTATGCCCGCGCGGTCGTTAAATTTCAAGTCGTACATAACTTTTGCTACGTAATTCTGTTTTGTTAGTATAAAATGTTTCTGTAAAGCATGTAATGAGATGAAGGCCCTGGAAAAATTGTTACATTATTGGGTGATGTAATGGCATAACGGAAGAATATTTGGAGACTTAGGGTCGATGTTACGCCCACACAGTCGATATTCTTTAAATCAGACATAACTTTTCCTACGTAACTTCGTTTTCTTATTATGATGTGTTTCCGCAAACCTTGCGATGAGACGAAGGCCCTGGAAATTTGTTACATCATTGTATGATACAGATAACATACCGTAATTATGCCCGCGCGGTTGTTAAATTTTAAATCAGATATAACTTTTATAACGTAACTCTGTTTTCTTATTATATTATGTTTCTGGAAGGCTTGTAATGAGATGAAGGCCCTTGGACATTATTACATCATTGGATCATGTAGATAGCATAGCGGAAGACTACTTGGAGACCTAGGGTCGTCGTTATACCCGAGCGGTTGGTAATTTTTAAATTCGGCCATAAATGTTGCTATGTAACTTCATTTTCTTATTATGATGTGTTTCTGGAAACCTTATGATGAGATGTAGGCCCAGGAAATTTATAACATCATTGGATGATATAGATAGCATACCGTAAGACGATTTGGAGACCCAAGGATGTAATTATACCCGCGCGGTCATTAAATTTTAAATAGGACATATTTTTTACTACGTAACTAAGTTTTGTTATTATAATATGTTTCTGGAAAGTTTGTAATGAGATGAAAGCCCTGGGAAATTGTTACACCATTGGGTGATGTAGATGGCATAGCGGAAGAATATTTAGAGACTTAAGGTCATCGTAATGCCCGCTCGGTCGGTAATCTTTAAATCGGCCATAACTTTTGCTACGTAACTTCGTTTTATTATTATGATGTGTTTCCGGAAACCTTGCGATGAGATGAAGGCCCTGGAAATTTATTACATCATTGTATGATACAGATAACATAGCGTAATTATGCCCGCGCGGTCGTTAAATTTTAAATCGGACATAACTTTTGCTACGTAACTTTGTTTTCTTATTATTATATGTTTCTGGAAGGCTTGTAATGAGCTAAAGGTCTTGGAAAATTGTTACATCATTGGGGGACGTAGATAGCATAGCAGAAGACTACTTGGAGACCCAGAGGAGTCGTTATGCCTGCGCGGTCGTTAAATTTTAAATCGGACATAACTTTTGCTATGTAACTCGGTTTTGTTATTATAATATGTTTCTAGAAAGTTGTAATGTGATGAAGGCTCTGGGAAATTGTTACATCATTGCGTGATGTAGATGGCATAGCGGAAGACTACTTGGAGTCCTAGTGATCGACCAAAGTTTTTGCTTTGCAACTCCGTTTTCTTATTATGATATGTTTCTGGAAAGCTTGCAATGAGACGAAGGTCCTGGAAAATTATTTGATCATTGGATGCTACAAATAACATAGCGTAAGACTACTTGGAGAACCTAAATCGATCATAATTTTTGCTACGTAACGCCGTTTTCTTATTATGATATGTTTCCGAAAAGCTTGCAATGAGACGAAGATCCTGGAAAATTATTAGGTCATTGGATGTTGCAGATAACGTAGCGTAAGATAACTTGGACACCTCGGAGGGTCGTGGTGCCCGCGCGGTCGTTAAATTTTAAATCAAATATAACTTTTGCGATGTAACTCCACCTAATTGTTAGAGTATGTTCTTGGAAAATTTATAAGAAGACAAACGCTCTAAAAAATTATTACATCATTGTGTGATGTGAATAGCATAGCGGAAGACTACATGGAGGCCTGGGGTTGTCGTTTTGCTCGTGCGGTCGTTTAAATCTTAAATCAAGCATAACTTTTGCTATGTAACTTTGTTTTGTTATTATAATATATTTCTGCAAAGCCTATAATGAGACGATGGCCCTGGAAGTTTATTACATCATTGGATGATACAGATAACATAGCGTAAGACTAGGTGGTGACCCGCGCAGGCGTTAAATTTTAAATCGGACATAACTTTTGCTACGTAACTCCATTTTCTTGTTATAATATGTTTCTAGAAAGCTTACAATAAGAAGAAGGCCCTGGAAAATCATTACATCATTGGGTGTTGTAAATAGCATAGCGGAAGACTACTTGGAGACCTGGGATCGTCGTTACGCCCGCACAGCTATTAAATCTTAAATCGACCGTAACTTTAGCTACGTAACTCTGTTTTATTCTTATAATATGTTTCTGGATAGCTTGTAATAACACAATGGCCCTAGAAAATTATTACCTAACCTGGTGATGTAGATAGCATAGCGGAAGACTACTTCGATACCTAGAGTTGTCGTTATGGAAGCGTAGTCGGTAAATCTTAAATTGGCATAACTTTTGCTACATAACTCCGTTTTCTTATTATAAAATGTTTCCGAACACCTTGCAATGAGACGAAAGCCCTGGAAGATTATCACATCATTGGAAGATACAGATAGCATAGCATAAGACTACTGGGAGACCCAAGGGCATCGTTATTCCCGCGCGGTCGTTAAATTTTAAATCGGACATAACTTTTGCTACGTAACTCCGTTTTGTTACTATAATATGTTTCTGGAAAGCTTGTAACAAGACGAAGGCCCTGAAAAATTATTACATCATTGGGTGAAGTAGATAGCTTAGTGGAAGACTACTTAGAGAACTAGAGTCGTCGTTATGCCCGCACGGTCGATAAATCTTAAATCGGCCATAACTTTTGCTACGTAACTCCGTTTTCTTATTATATTATGTTTCTGGAAACCTTGCAATGAGACAAGGGCCCTAAAAAATTATTACATCACTGAATGATAATACTACCATAGCGTAAGACTACTTGGAGACCCAGGAGCGTCGTTATGCCCGCGCGGTCGTTGAATTTTAAATCAGACATAACGTTTGCTACGTAACTCTGCTTGCTTTTAATAATATGTTTCTGCAAACCTTGTAATAAGATGAAGGTCCTGGACAATTATTACATCATAGGGTTATGTAAACAGCATAGTGAAAGACTGTTTGGGAACCTAGGGTCATCTTTATACCCTTGCGGTCGTTAAAATCTTAAATCGGCCAGATCTTTTGCTACGTAACTCCGTTTTTTTATTATAAAATGTTTCTATAAATTTTGTAATGCGATGAAAGCCTTGGGAAATTTTTACATCACCGGATGATGTAGATAGAATAGTGGAAGACTACTTGGAGACCTAGGGTCATCATAATGCCCGCGCAGTCGATAATTTTCTTACATCGGCCATAACGTTTTCTACGTAACTCTGTTTTCTTATTATAATATGTTTTCGGAAAGCTTGCGATGAGACGACGGCCCTAGAAAATTATAAAGTCATTGGATGATACAGATAGCATAGCGCAAGACTACTTGCAGATGCAGGGGCGTCGTTATGCCTGTGCGATTGTTAAATTTTAAATCGGACATAAATTTTGTTACGTAACTCTGTTTTGTTATTGTAATATATTTCTAGAAAGTTTGTAATGAGATGAAGCCCTCAAAATTTCTTACATCATTGGGTGATGTGAACAGCATAGCGGAAGATTGTTTGGGGTCCTGGGGTCGTCGTTATGCCCACATGACTATTAAATCTTAAATCAACCATAACTTCAGCTACGTAACTCAGTTTTCTTGTTATAATATATTTCTGGAAAGCTTGGAATGAGACGAAGGCCCTGAAGAATTATTACATCATCTGTTGTTATAGATAGCATAACGGAAGACTATTTAAAGACCTAGGGCTATCGTTATGTGCGGGCGGTCGGTAAAACTTAAATCGGCATAACTTTTGCTACTTAACTCCGTTTTCTTGTTATAATATTTTTCCAGACAGCTTGCGATGAGAGGAAGGCCCTGGAAAATTATCACATCATTGGAAGATATAGATAGCATAGCATAAGACTACTTGGTGACCTAGAAGCATCGTTATGCCCGCGCGGTAGTTAACTTTTAAATCGGACATAACTTTTGCTACGTAACTCCGTTTTCTTATTATAATATGTTTTGGAATGCTTGTAGTGAGATGAAGGCCTTGGGAAATTGTTTCATCAATGGGAGATGTAGATAGTATAGCGGAAGACTACTTTGAGACTTGGGGTAGTCGTTATGGTCGTACGGCTGTTAAATCTTAAATCCGCCGTAACTTCAACAACGTAACTCTGTTTTCTTATTATAATATGTTTCTGGACAGTGTACGATGAGACGAAGGCCCTGGAAATTTATAACATCATTGAACGATACAGGTAGCATAGCGTAAGACTACTTAGAGACCCCGGGCATCGTTATGCCCGCGCGGTCGTTAAATTTTAAATCTAAAATTTTGCAATGTAACTCCGTTTTCTTATTGAAATATGTTTTTGGAAAGCTTGTAATGAGATGAAGGCCCTGGGAAGTTTTTGCGACATTGGATGATGTAGATAGCATAGCAGAAGACTACTTGGAGACCTAGGGTCGTCGTTATGCCCGCGCGGTCGGTATTGCCTAAATCGCCCATAACTTTTGCTACATAACTTCGTTTTCTTATTATGATGTGTTTTCGGAAAGCTTGCCATTAAACGAAGGCCCTGAAAATTTATAACATCGTTGGATGATACAGATAGTATAGCGTAAGACTACTTAGAGACCCAAGGGCGTCGTTATATTCGCACGGTTGTTAAATTTTAAATCGGACATAATTTTTGCTATGTAACTCTGTGTTGTTATTATAATATGTTTCCAGAAAGTTTGTAATGAGATAAAAGCCCCGGGAAATTATTACACCATTTGGTGATGTAGATGGCATAGCGGTAGACTACTTTGAGACTTGGGGGCGTCGTTGTACTCGCACGTTCCGTAGTTCTTAAATCGACCATAATTTTACTACTTAACTCCGTTTTCCTATTATGATATGTTTCCGGAAAGCTTGCAATGAGACGAAAGCCCAGAAAAATTCTTTCGTCATTGAATGATACAGATAACATAGCATAAGACTACTTGGAGACACTGGGGCGTCATTATGCCCGCGTCGTTGTTAAATTTTAAATCGGGCATAATTTTTCCTAAGTAACTCCGTTTTCTTATTATAATATGTTTCTGGAAAGCTTGTAATGAGATGAAGGCCCTTGGAAAGTTTTATGTCATTGGGTGATGTAGATAGCATAGCGGAAGACTACATGGAGACCTAGGATTGTCGTTATGCCCGCGCGGTCGAAAATTTCTTAAATCGGTCATAACTTTTGCTGCAAACTTCGTTTTCTTATTATGATGTGTTTCGGGAAATCTTACCATTAAACAAAAGGACTGGAAATTTATAACCTCATTGGATGAGACAGATAGCATAGCGTAAGACTACTTGGAGACCCAGGGGTATCGTTTTGCCCGCACGATCGTTAAATTTTAAATGAGAGATAACTTTTGCTACGTAACTGTGTTTTGTTATTATAATATGTTTCTAGAAAGTTTTGAATGAGATGATGGCCCCCGGGAAATTGTTACATCATTTGGTGATGTAGATGGTATACCGGAAGACTACTTGGAGTCCTAGGGTCATCGTTATGCCCGCGTGGTCAGTAATTTTTAAATCGGCCATAATTTTTACTACGTAACTCTATTTTCGGAAAGCTTGCGATGAGGCGAATGCCCTGGAAAATTATTACATCATTAGATGATATTGATAAGATAGCTTTTAACTACTTGGACACCTAGGGGCGTCGTTGTGCCTGCGCGGTCGTTAAATTTTAAATCGGACATAACTTTTGTAACATATCTCCATTTTACTACTATAATATGTTTTTGGATAAATTGTAAGAAGACAAATGCTTCGAAAAATTACTAGCTCATTCGGTGATGTAAATAGCAGAGTGGAAGACTACATGGAGGCTGGGGTCGTTGTTATGTCTGTGCAGTCGTTAAATATTAAAACAGACATAACTTTCGTTGCATAACTCCATTTTCTTGTTATAATATATTTCCAGAAAGCTTGTAATAGGAAGAAGGCCTTGCAAAATCATTACATCATTGGGTGTTATAAATAGCATAGCGGAAGACTACTTTGAGACCCGGCGTCGTCGTTATGCCTTCATGGCTTTTAAATCTTTAATCGGTCGTAACTTCAACTACGTAACTCTGTTTTCTTCTTATAATATATTTCTGGATAGCATGAATAAGACGTTGGCCATAAAAAATTATTCCCTAATCTGGTCATGTAGATAGTATAGTGGAAGAATACTTGGAGACCTAGGGTCGTCGTTATGGGTGCGCGGTCGGTAAATCTTAAATCGGCATAACTTTTGCTACGTAACTTCATTTTCTTATGATAATATGTTTCCGGACAGATTGCAATAAGACGAAGGCCCTGGAAAATTATCACATCACCGGAAGATACAGATAGCATAGCGTAAGACTACTTGGAGACCCAGAGGCATCGTTATTCCTGTGCAGTCTTTCTACGTAACTCCGTTTTGTTATTAGATTATGTTTCTGGAAAGCTTTCAATAAGACGAAGGCTCTGCAAAATTATTACGTCATTGGGTGAAATAGATAGCATAGCGAAACACTACTTGGAGAACCAGGGTCGTCGTTGTGCCCGCGCGGTCGGTATATCTAAAGTCGGCCATAACTTTTGCTACGTAACTCCATTTTCTTATTGCAATATGTTTCTGGAAAACTTTCGATGAGACAAAGGCCCTCGAAAATTATTACATCACTGAATGATGATGCTAGCATAGCGTAAGACTACTCGGAGACTTGGGAGTGTCGTTATGCCCGCGCGGTCGTTATATTTTAAATCGGACATAACGTTTGCTACATAACTCCATTTTCCTATTATAATATGTTTCTACAAATCTTGTAATAAGACAAAGACCCTAGAAAGTTATTACATCATTGGGTTATGTTAACAGCATAGCGGAAGACTACTTCGAGACTTGGGGTTGTCGTTGTTCCCACACGGTCGTTAAAATCTTAAATCGATCAGATCTTTTGCTACATAACTCCGTTTTGTTATTATAATATGTTTCTAGAAGGTTTGCGATGAGATGAAAGCCCTGGGAAATTGTTACATCATTGGATGATGTAGATAGCATAGCGGAAGACTACTTGGGGACCTAGGGTCGTCGTTATGGCCCCACGGTCAGTAATTCTTAAATCGGCCATAACTTGTGCTACGTAACTTCATTTTCATGTTATAATGTGTTTCTAGAAACCTTGCAAAGAGACAAAGGACCTACAAATTTATAACATCATTGGATTATACAGGTAGCATAACGTAAGACTACTTGGAGACCCAGGTGCGTCCATATGCCCGCTCGGTTGTTAAATTTTCAATCAGGCAACGTAACTCTGTTTTATTATTCTAAAATGTTTCTTGAAAGTTTATAATGAGATGAAGGCCCTGGGAAATTGTTACAT
>QLOD02174692.1:0-11530 GCA_003260245.2 Sideroxylon spinosum
ATTTCTTATCAGTAAATTGTTTTGGTAAATTGTCCCTTAAATAAATCATTTAAAAGTATTGTGCAAAAAAGATATTTGCTTATAAATTATAGAAAGTTAAATTATTTTGATAGACATGGAAATTTCTATTTTACGGAGAAAAAAATTGCTTTTTAGTTTAAAATAGTTCTGCCGTGGCTAGGTTTTCCGAAGGTGTGATAAGGGTAACTAATGGCATATCAATGAGAATTAAACACTAAGTCAGTGGCAAGTATCAAATAGTACAATGAAATAATAATATAATATCTAAATTTTAGGGCCATTACTATGGTAAATGTCAATCAAATAGCGAAAATAATAAAATTTACAGGAAAGATAATATAAATTTTGTAAGTAAATGTATATGTAAACGAACACACATCAACCATGAGTTGCATGTATTCATATCCTTTCCATCAATTTGAGAGCACCACCTGTCATATCCTAAAAGGTGTTAGAAGGTGATTATGCACATAACCCATAACAAAAGCTACTTTGGCAGGAATAGTATAGTCTAGAAATTGACCGATCAGCCAAAGATTGATCGTGATGATGCCCTTAGTCGGGCAAGGATCGAGCAGGAAATTTGGCAGGTGCCCTGGTCGAGTAACGATCACTTGGGAAGCTTGGTGAAAATTCCTCACTCAAGTAAGGGTCAATCAGGAACCCGGCAAGTGTTCCCGATTGGGTTCGAGTCAAGCAAGAATCCTAGCAGTCACAGGTCGTGTAGAACTTCCCCATATCAAATGCCTTTCATTCCCCAAGTCTCCTAAGCAAGATTGGGGGAATCCAACCGTTATCAGCTTGTCATTTCTCACCCACATTTAATGTGCCGAAGGCATAGTAATATTGGTGCAGCATTGATGAGATATATTTCTTATTTCTCTTGTCGCGTATCAGCTTATAATATGTCAAAAAGTTTCAAAAGTATATGAAGAAATCCTAGCCATCCATATTGGCAAATCTAGGCCCTTAAACTTAAAGTAGGATGTCAAATTTTAATATCCCCCTTTCAAACCCTCTGTCTTCACGTCTACAAAAGCTTTTTACAATTCACAGTATCTTTCGTAATCTTTTTGTGTTCTTGCTTCTTACTTGGGAACTTAAATTCATTATTCCTTTGGTAAGTATTGTTTTTCTTGTAATTTTCCTTCTTCCCAATATTTTTTTTTCTGTTTTATACACCAGTTCGTGCGTCGTGGTCTTTGGTTTTATCATGCACTACATCAAATGCCCTATTTGGAAGGATTCTTAGGAAACCATAAATTTCTTAGAGCTATTTTTAGCATTTTGCTTTTCGACTCTTGCATTGAGAGACTGAGAGAGTCCATGGCTGATTCAAAGTGCACCCATTCAGAGGATTTGGCTATGGTTAAAGGCACGGCATCTACCTCTCATTCTGTTGCGGGTGCTGAGGCACAAGTTGAGAGTATCGGGCCAATAATCGACGCCTTTGGCCTAGAGATCACTAATTCTAACCATCCAGTTAGAGAGTGGCCTCAATTTTACATTGAGGAGATGACGTCGACCATAGACACAATGAAGATACAACAGCTGTAGTTTACCTTCTAATTCCCTTGGACACTCTCGTTCAGGGTGCCCGAGGAAGGTGATAGGGCCTGCTTCCCTAGAGACGATGAAGCCACCGTCTATGAAGATGCCTTAATTGAGGGGCCTTCATTTTCCCATAATTAGGCCAATTCGGGAGATTTTGGACTAACTGAGCCTAGCACCTAGCCAGATTCTTTCAAATAACTGTAGAATTGTGCTTAGGTGCTCAGTTTTGTGGAGGGCAGCCACCGGTCACGAATTGTCAACCAATGAGTTCTTGCACTACTATAAAGTGAGCGAGGTGGGCAAGGGCTGGTGGTTTTTCTCAGGAGGGGAAAGAAAGCTCAATTTGATAATCAACTTATCGACTTCCAACAAAGGTTGGAAAGATAAATTTTTCTTTGTGTATGGGGATGGTTGGAATGCCAATACAAGAAAGCTATTGATAAGGCAGCCGTCAGAGTCCCATGCAGTGGGGTTGCTCAACGAAGAATGGTATATTACGCTCTTCCTTAGTAAAATTCTGTTTTTCATTTTTTTTTTTTAAGTGATCTTCAGCTATTTCATTCATAAAGGCTAAAATTAAGGTCATTAAGAAGCACAGTATGCACAAGGCTGAGCCATTAGTTAATGTAGAATCATTAGCCACTTATATTCTTGGTCTAGAGTCGACCTGAGAGGCTCTTGCTACCAAACGTGAGCCAAAATGAGTACTCATTTTATTTTTGCTTCTTTTCTAACTTAATCTTACTTTGATCTTACTTCCTTATACAGATAATCCATTTCAATCTAACCTTTTAACAGTCATACCTAGTTTCAACGTGGGTAACCTGAAAGTGAAGAACAAACAAACTACCAACAAGAAGGCCCTGAAAAGTCAAAGCTGATAATTAACGGAAGCTCATGCTCAAAGAATGATTCTCCAGTGCCCCGAGCTACAACTGATGATCCAATCAACATTACCTCATCTCCCTATAAAGCAATCGACGAATCTTCATCTCAACTCAGCCCTTACCACCACCTTCAATTCATTAGTTTGGTAGAGGATCTAAATCATGATCTTGTGAGGGTATGGATTTTACTTCTCATACTTGTTCCTCTACATGAGTAATTGGAATCTTGCTAATTATTTAATTCTTGTTTTCATTTTGCAGGATCTCACCTGATCAGCTGTAATAGTCCACTGACTACTGATGGCAGAAAAGCAGCTGGTGGCCGATAAAGAGCACATCAATAAACTAGAGGCTGAGGTTGACACTCATAAATCCAAGGCCTTATCGATTGTGGGTAAAAGGGATGATGTCGCTACTATCATGAAGGAAGAGAAGAAGAAATTTACCTCAATGCTTGAGGAGCTAAAGAAAAGTATAAAATTAAGAAAGCTGAGCTAACAAGTAAGGTGGCTAAGCTGACTCGGCAATGAGAAAAAGCCTAGGAAAATACTGCTAATGCTGTTGAAAAACACAAGAGTAGTGTGTAGTTCCAGGATGAGCTGGAGCCAGTCTTTCTCCAGGCATTTGATGTTTCTCAGATAAGAGCTGCTCGGCTATATCCTGAACTGGCTCTCCAAACTCTAGCCAATTAACCAGGATGTAACTGAAGTGGTAACCAGCGATCAAAAGGGCGATGAGATAGAGGATGCTCAATCAAAGGATCCTGTCATCTAAATTTGCTTTTTTTTTTTTTTTTTTTTTACCTTTGTTAAATTGGAACCCTTATTCCTCTCTTGTACTAAACTTTTTATATATAAATGACTTCTATTTCTCTTTCAAGCTTGCTCAGTTTTTCAAAGCTATTTTATGGCTCAATTTGCCAATCTTCACGAAATGAGCCATCTTCACGTCGTGAGCCATCTTTACATTTTTTTGAGCTATTTTTTGGCATTGGCCTCGTGAGCCATCTTCACATCACTAGGTCAAGTGAGCCGAGTAGAATTTCTTTGTCATTTTTTTGCATTAACCTCATGAGCCATCTTCACGGCGCTCGATCACGTGAACCGAACAAAAGATTTATTCTACTCAGCCCCATGAGTAGTAGGTTTACTTTGCTGTAGATATTATCCATTATATGGAACTGTCTAAATGTTGAATTGCATTAATATATCTATCAAAAATTACAGATGTGATGATTGTCAAGCATAATACTTCCGTAAATTCTCTCCATACCATGAATAAGGTAAGCATTCCCTCCAGTGGTCTTCAATCTATAGGTTCTTTTTCTAGTACAACCACTTACTTCATAGGGTCCTTCCTAATTCAGCCCAAACTTTCCTTCCTGGGGTTCTTCGTTGATTGATTCACCCTTTTCAGCACCAGATCTCCTACCTTGAATTCCTTTGGTCGAGTTCTAGAGTTATGATATTGGTGCACTCTCTGCTGGTAGATCGATCTCCTCATTCATTATCTCGTTGTTCTCATTTGGGTTATAATTTTGTACTCGTAGGCACTGTATTCTGATCTCGATGTGGATTACTACCTTAGCTTTAAACATGAGTAAGAACGGTATCTAGTTTGTTGCCACCCTTTCAATCGTTCTGAATGCCTAGAGGATGTTAGAAAGTTCATCTACCCAGCGGTCCTTTACCTTATCCAACTTTGTCTTGTTGATCTTAAGAAGAGACCGATTGGTGACTTCCATTTGGCAATTAGCATGCGAGTGCGCAAATGATGAGTAATGATGACCAATTCCCAATTCTTCACACAATACATTAAATTAGTTTCCTTCAAGCTACCGACATTATTTAGTAATCACCATTCTAGGAATCCTGAACCGGTAACTATGTTCTGTCATAGGAACTTCTTCATGTTTTGCTCAGCAATGGCCAGTAAGGCTTCAGCTTCGGCCTATCTAGTGAAATAATCAATCCCCACGACTGTAAATTTCCTTTATCCTCTTTCCAAGGGAAATGGCTCAATAATGTCGATTCTCCATTGAGTAAATAACCAAGGACTCTGGATCAGTGTTAGCTCCTGAACAGGCCGTCTCAAAATGTTATCAAACCTTTGCACTTGTTACATTTTTGAACAAATTCGTGAGCATCTTTCTCCATGGTACGCCAATAGTAGCTAACCCTTAGAACCTTCTTAGGTAGTGCTCTAGCCACCTAGTGATTTCCGCAAACACCTTCATGAATTTCTCTTATGACATAATCAACTTCTTGTTCATTCACACATCTAAGTAAGAGAGAATTGTCTCCTCTTTTATAAAGAAATCCTTTAATAAAGACATATCTGCTTGCTCAATACTAGATCCTTCTTGTTTCATTTTTCTTATTTAGTAAGACTCTGTTCTATAAGTAGTCCCTAACTAACTTTGCCTATTGAGCACTTCCTCCAACAACGAACCCTCTGGCTGTGACTCTAATTTCCCTAATCGATTACTTATTTTTCTTGTCTCGTTCGGGACTTAGTTGCTCAGCATTTCTTTGATCGAGGCTTCTTTCAGCTCTCCTATTCATCTCCTGACCAGCTAAGAGCAGACTGAGCCTTTCTCACCTGATCAACTCTTCAATTTGTATCTTCAAATTGATATAATCATCAATGTTATGTCCATGATTCCTATGGAATTGGCGATACTTCGCTTGAGATATTTTGTCTACTGGAGTTTTCAGTTTCTCGGGACATCTCGGGGTTAGGTCATTTCGGATTTCATACAAGACATTCTCCAATTTGGTATTGAGTGGACTAAAATTTCGACCCCTATTTGCATATCCCCCAATGCTTTGACTAGGTCGAGTATCATTTTTTCAAACCTTTAAGTCATTCCCGTCTCAAGCATCTCTGAGCTCGATCGGCCTTTTCTTGTCAGGCCATTGCTTTCTCGCTTAACCCTCAAACCATCTTCTATGTTGATATGCTTTTGAGCTTGATTCATAAGCTCAACCATACCCATGGGGGGTTTCTTCAACAATGAACTCATAAATCTTAGTGTTCTCAGACTACTCAAGATGGCCATAATGGCCACCTTGTCGTCTGCCACACCCATCTTCAGAATTTCCTTAATGAATCTAGTAATGTAGTCTATGAGAGGCTTATCCTTACCCTGTTTAATTGTCAATAGGTAGGTGGTTGGCTTCCTCTGTCTTTGTCCCCCAATGAAATGTCCCACAAAGAGCTTTCCAAGCTGGGAGAAGCTGGCAATCGTGCTTGACTGAATCTTATTGAACCATAGCCTAGCTAAGCCTTGGAATGTCATCGGAAATACTTGACACATGATCTCGTCCCGGTAAGGTTGTATACGTATTAAGGTCTTATACGTCTCCAAGTGGTCGAAAGGATTTTTCGAGCTATCGAAGGAGTCGAGTCTTGGCATCTTGAATTTCTGTGGTAAAGGGCAAGCCATGATCGCTTGAGAGAATGGCGAGTCCTCCTTGTCGATCACATCATCAATCGTGTTTGGGCCATTAACAGCAACAAGTACACCCTGTATCTGAGCCTGGATGATCCTCATTGGCTCTTCCCAATGGTTAGCATCAGTTTGCTTGGCACTAGCCATCTCCGTGCGTGACACAATGGTGTGACTGCCGTTCTATTCCTATCTGCCAATAATGGAGGATTAGCAAGGATAGCATTGATCATCTAAAGCAATGCTTGATTCTGGGCTATCACTGTCTGCATATTGGCCATCATGTCAACCATCTGCTTTTCTATAGCTGAAATTCACTCATCGTTATGGTTTTCTATTATCAACGGTTGTTATGATTCTGGTTAAATGTTTATGCCAGACCTAGTTCGGATTATAAGATTACGAGAAAATCATTTTCCATAAATGGCGCCAACTAATGGATCAGTAAACTCATCTCCACCAAAAGTTAATCCAAGTCTAGTGAAACAATTGAAAACACCAATATAGCGCTTGCCAAAGAGTTTTCGATACTTAAGTTAGCGAGAGAATTTTAGAAATAGTTTGGCCGAGCTTCTTTATAATGAGAGAGAAAGTTGTGTCAAACCCGTTAAGTTTGCTAAGTAAATATATATATTAGTGAACACACATTAACCGAGACTTGCATAAGTTGCATAATACATCTCTTGGTCGATCCCCAATTAGTTAAGCAAACCATTACCTCGAGTGCTGTTTATATCAACATTTTTATAGAAATGTATTCCGAAAGGTGTTAAGAGGTGATTTTATGTGTGACCCATGACGTAAACTACTTTGGCAAGAATAGCATAGTTGAGAAATTGACCAATCGGCCGAAGACCTATCATGATGATGCCCCCCCAATCGAGCAAGTACCGAGTTGGAAATTTGGCAGTTCCCCTGATTGAGTAAGGGTCACTTAAGAAGCTTAATGGAAATTCCCTAATCAGGTAAGGGCCGATCGAGAATCCTACGGGTGTTCTCAATCGGGTCTCGATCAAGTAGGAAACTCAGTAGTCATGGATGATGTATAACTTCCCATATCAAAAAATACTACATATAAAAATCTAACATTATACCCATAATAGGAGAATAATCTATGAAATCTCTAAACATCAAATGAAACTTAAAAAGTTGAAATACAAACATTATAAGTAGCTCAATTAAACAGAATGAGGTTTGAGTATTAACTTTTTGTGTTTCTCTAAAATGATCACATTTATCCGTTTATATTTTAAAGTCTTTTTAAATTTGAAAGAGTAAAAATGTAAAATTAACATAATGGTTAAAAAGTTAATTACTGAAAAATATTTTTTTCTTTTTCAAACAAATAAAATAACTTTATATTAATTAGTTAGCAACTAATAAGAAAAAATAACTTTTTTTAGTTTCCAAACCAAGCATAAAACTCAATTGCGTGAGCTAGTGGTTCAATTGCCATTTGTAGCCGGACGGATAATCTTATCTTCAACTAGTGATGGTGAAAAGATTTAACTATTATTATTATTATTATTATTATTTATGTTTTTTTGGCTCCTGTCAAAAAAAAAAAAAATCTAAATAGATCTACAATTTCAAAGGCATCTGGTCCCATCCCCGTGCGTACGGGACGGCCTAAAGTTGCTTGAAAATTCAACCTGAAAGGCTTTACGAGCCACAATTATTGATTTGCCTACTTCATGTCGTATTCAGTATCAATTAATACCACACTGACAAGGCAACGACTTCCAACCCAGAAAACGGGAGGTTACCGTAAATATTTATTGTTTTGATTATAGTAAGATTAAAATGGTATTATTTTATTTTTTTTATTTAAGAGAAAAAAAAGATTGTAGTAAATATTTATTATTGTGGTTATAATATAATCAAAGTGATGTTTTTTAGAGTTTTTTTATTCAAAATGATGATGTTTTATTTAAACGAATTTAAGTAAAACGATGTTAATTTGAAAAAAAAAAACACCGAAATAATTTCGTTTGCAATCGCAGCTGTAAAATAATTATAGCAGCCACCCAGAGTTCTTCCAATCCAGAACAAAGACGCGTAATTCAATCATTGCCGCAGGCAATTTTGTAATAACAGTAGGGACGGTAATTGTCCCACAAGTTTCAGAAATATATAAAAATATATATATATTTATGGAGTTATATTTTTATAATAATATTTTCTTATGTTAACTCTAAATCCTTAAAAAAAATTCATTTCTTATCATAAAAATACAAATAGTTTTGATAAGTCTTCTTTTTTCATGTGAAATCCTGAAAAATTCATTTATTAATCTTTTTTAAATAATCGAGGGTGTCCAAACCAGTTTACTTACAGTTCGATTAATTCTTTGGAATTTGAAGTTAACGATCAGGTAATCTCTTCAGTGATACTGAAGAGACTCGAACTAATGGTCCAGTATTATTGAGCAGACTCAAATTAATTATCACTTTAGAACAAAACTATGATCTTATTAATTGAGTTAACTCTCAATTATTGCAGCAACAAGTTACTGCTTTTATATTATAAGAACTTAAATTATATTTATAAAAATAAATAATTATTTAAAAATGATATGTCATATGATTTGTATAATATTAGTTCCATTGTGGTTCTTCTACTTATTAATCCAAAAAACTAAAAATCAAACTAAAGACTATTATATATAAAAAAAAAATATAAATTTGTGTAATAATAATTTTTCACAAAAATAAAAGAAAAAATTTATGTAACTAAATATAATTTGGTTCATATAATACAATAAAATTTGTCAAAAATAAAATCAAATATTAACATTTATTTACGTAAATATCATTTCAATAAGTGTTTTCATGTGAAAGTCACACTTAATTTGTCTTTCCAAAACTCTTAATTTGTCAAAGACATTTGGTCCCATCCCATGTACACTTTCACATATATGCATAATAGACAATAAAATATATGGTAATCCAAACATATCCCTATATCAATTGGCTAAATTATACTTAAACCTCTTGAACATTAGACTACTTATAACTAAACTTTCTGAACATTTCAACCTTACACTTAGATCTCTTATTCCCAAATGTTTAACACTTAGACCCATCATTTAATTCACTCCATTAACTAACTGAATTTCCACGGTGAAATGATGAAAATGCCTTTGCTCACCTCCAGAAACACCAAAGGCTTTTATTTTTCGTTTTATTTTTATTTTCTTTATACTTAAACTGAAAGTAATATAATAAATATATTGAATACTACAATATTTAAAAAATAAAATTTATCAATATAATTAAAATACTATAATAAAAATTCATTTAATGTAAAACTTTTCAAAATTCCAGTAACATGATCCATCTGTTTGCTGAAAAATTAAAAATATTGATTTCACTTAATTTTACGTATGGGAAAAAAAAAAGACAAAAAAAAGAGGAAACTAAAAGTAACTTAAAAAGCTGCTAGCATTTGGATGCCTTGGCAGCAGATGATGAGCGTGCGATCAGCATCTGATGTTAGCCGTAAACCGAAAAAAAAAATATATATATATATATATTTTCACACTGGTTTTTTTTTTTATTGTAAACATTATGATAACTTTAAAACTTTGTCTTTCTTTGTTACATCATATTAAAATAAATTATTTTAAGAATTAAATAATAAACTTAAAAACTTTGTCTATTTGTGTTACAGCATATTAAAATAAAATATTTTATTCAAATATTTTTTAATAAATAATATAATTGAACTAAATTAATATGTAATATATATCATTATTAAATTAATTTTAATAAATAATAAAACTAAATTAATTAATTAATTTTAATTTAATAATTATTTAATTTAACAAAATAATCAATTCAATTTAAAAATGCATCCAGAAAAACAAGGGAGACGAACAGTTTTACGGACAGCTAAAGGGATTTGTCTATTTTTTAATTTTTTTGATAACTAGTTACTCAAATTTTTTAATTTTTATTAAAATTATCGTATTATTCCCTTATTTTTTAATTTTTTTAATTATAAAGAGTAAATTTATTAAATTAAAAAAATTTAAACACTAATTTTTCTCAAAAAAAATAACTTTTTAGTAGTTAATTATAGTTAATTATAAAAAAAATTACTTTTTTTAATTACCAAACTCAATCGATAGTCAAGTAAAACTACCTTCAAATTTCGATCTATTTATATTTAATTAATAGTGTGTGTGATAATTATTTTTTTTCTTAAATTGTGTTTTCTCTCTTCTCATTTTTTTTATTTTTGTTTACTCGCAAAGGCACCAATTAATTTAATTATTTATTAAATTTCATATTAAATTAATCTAATTTAATTACTTATTAAAATAATTTAACAAAATATAATTTAATTATTTATAAAATATAATTCAATAATTAATATAAATTTATTATTTATTAAAATAATTTAACAAAATATATTTTTTATAGATTAAATTACAAATAATTTAATTTAACTATGATATTTATTTAAATAATTTAAAATTATTAATTATTAAATTAAATAATTTTATTATTTATTAAAATTAATTTAATAATATATATTACATATTAATTTATATAATTAATTTTATTAATTTAGTTTAATTTATTATTTTTTAAAATAATTTATTTTAATAAAATATTTGAAATATTTATTTTCGTATGATGTAATAAAAATGGAATACGTTTTAAAGTTTAATTATCTTACTTGTTAAAATAATTTATTTTAAAAAAATATTTGAATAAAATAATTAAAATAAATTATTTTAATATGATGTAATAAAATGGACAAATTTTTAAAGTTGTTAAAATGCTTGCCATAGAAAAAAAATAAACAGAGTGGAAACATTTGTTTGTTATTTTTACTTTATGACTAACAGCAGATTCTGACTGTACGATCTCATCATCTGTGGTCAAGGCATCCAAAAGCCAGCAGTTTTTTAAGTTGCTTTTAGTTTCTTTTTTTGTTTTTATAATTTTTTCCATACATAAACTCAATATATTTTAATAATTTAATTATATGGATAAATTTTATTTTTTAATATTTTAGTATTGAATATATTTATTATATTACTTTCAGTTTCAGTAAAAAAAAAATGAAAGCCTTAGGCGTTTCTTGACGTGGGTAGGGGTATTTTATTCGTTTTATTATGGAAATTCAGTTAGTTGATGGAATAAATTAACGGATCGGTACAATGGTTACAAACATTTGAGAACAAGGGGTCTAAGTATAAAGTTGAAATGTTCAGGATATCTAGGTATAATTACTCTAATGTTCAGGGGTCTAAGTATAATTTACCTATATCAATTTAGATTGTTTTATATATACTATAATATCGTCTTAATTAAAATAATATAATTTAACTTTTAAAAATGTGAATACAAATAATTTTGCTTTCATCATGGCTAACGTTATTATAGACAAATTTGCTTCGTGGTGGAGATAAGATTTGGAATAGTTTGATCTGTAATTAATGTCAAAGATATGGGACCGCCGGTCCTATTGGATTGGAGCACCTGGAGCTGCTTTTAAATTTCATTGGTGTGGAGTTAAATTGCAGACGTTTAATTAATATGAATTTAATTTAATTCTTTAATTTAAAAATACGGTAAATTAGCTAAAAAAATAAACATTAAAT
>QLOD02174710.1:0-11529 GCA_003260245.2 Sideroxylon spinosum
CAAACTTTGCACCAATGGCTTCTATAGTGTCAAACAAATAAGGGCCTCGTCATCATTGCTTATTTATCCTTCAATAACCTTCAAAATGAACAAATTAACCAGTTGTAAGTATCTTATTAAAATTACATTACACAAGAGGATATAAACTGCAGTGCATTCTAAAAACAAAGAATGAACATATTCACAAGAGAGTTGTACTTGCAAAAATGATTGAACCCTAGGTAAAATAGATTGCGGGACAACTCTCGTTTGCTTGAATTGCCAAGTCTTTCTCGATCCCCTTGTTTTCTCCGTGGGTGATACATTTTAACAATTATAACCACCTTTATAACTATCTTTCCTTTTAGCCCCCTCACTCTAAGGTTTATGGAGTTTAGAGAAATAAGAGAATCTACTATTGAAATATCTTTGCTCGCTGCCACAGACATTTCATACTTATCCACATAGGAGTGACCTTCAGTTATAAGGTTACAAACACTCTTGAACGGCTCATTGTTTCCAATAGTGCGATATGCTAATCGCATAAATTCTGAAGACAATATGTCGACCAACTGTGCATCTGTCAAGTTAGAGGGAGGAATTTCACCAAAAGTGAAGCTACTTTTTGCATGCCCTGTCCACCTTTTCAAGATATACTTATCTAGAATTTCATGAATATGACATACATTGAATACCCTCAAAATATGTGCACAAAGGTATCCGCGCATCTCATATAAACAACATGTACAAGAAATCGTTATTGATGATAGGTTGAAGTTAATCTTTTATGCCCTCTCCACTTTATTTGTAATCCTCACATAGGGCCTTCAGTAGGATCATTCTTGTCCAACCAAATTTTATACTCGAAATCAAATTGTTCATTATAAAGCCTAAACATATTAGGGGTGTATGTTTTTGTAACTTGCCTTAAGATGGTAGAATTCTTGATTATGAGACGAGGAAAAGTCTGCCTAAACTCATAATCAATCTATAGTTCTTTTTCCCTAACGTCAGCAAAAATATCTTTAATCCTTGGAAGAATTTTTTCATGGTCAACCCACTTCCTAATACTAGTCTCACCCTCACGTTGGCACTTCGCTCAACTGTGTACTACACACCCTGGCACTATATGTGTCTTTCATGTAAGCAATACACCATTGATTTTTTTTTTTTTTTTTTTGATACAGTACATTAGACCACTTATTTCCTACAAGATCAAACTTTTCTCCTATGTCCTTGCACTTTTGCTCAAACTCATCAACGTCAAGGAAGTCATCTATGCAACTATGAAGTTTTGATATAAAGTATTTTATGTTTCCCTATAAAGTACCAGTCAAGTTCTTCATTGCATTCTATACAATAGCCAAGTACACAGTTCATGATATGCAGTTGGCATTACAACTTCCAAGGCTTTTCCCATTACCGTATCTTGATCTCTAAATATCACCTTAGGTTTTTTCTTCCCGTGACACTGAAAAAATATTTGGAAAAGCCATGTGAAGGAGGCTGTTGTCTCATCAAACAAAAAAGTGCCCCCAAATATTACTGATTGTCTATGGTTGTTAAAACCAAGCTGAGACTCTTTGTTAGTGCCAAATGTGGTGTCAAACATTACCACATCATCGAAGGCTTGATAGTCAACTAACATCTTTGAATCAACCTAAAACATATTGGTTATCTACCCCGTACAATCAAGTTGGAAGTCATTAAGGAAAGGAATTTGCTTGGATAGTAGCTTCTCCTAGTTTCGTATCTTTCAGGCATTTAGTGCGTAGGTGTGATTTTACATCTTCCCTAGTGAAACCTACATTTTCCAAGCCACTAGCTTCTGTGCTCTTTGACTGCCTCTAGAAATTGTGTCTATAAAATACCCCCAAGTGCAAGGTTGTGCAGTGTAGTTTTAACTCAATGAGAACGAGGTCGAATCCACAATGAATCTACTATTTTAAATTCTAAGTTTCCAAAGATGAAAGTTATTTACTACCTAGATTCTGGATTGATTTCAAATTATAAATAAAAGCATAAATTTCTTAATTAAACTTAAGCTAACCAAAATATAAAAATTCAGAATTTAAAGCAACAAATATTGAAATTAAAAGATGTAATTCAACCAATGGATAAAGGTCTTGATTCAACTTTCAATTTTGAGTGGATTGATTATTTTACAATGTGATGTGTTTTACGACACAATCTAAGTTTCACGTAAAAGAAAAATAGATCGGAAAGATGTTTTCGTGAAAGCTTATAAAATTCTCCCTAACTTAATTTTATATTCACGTTTAGGATTATAAAACTGAAAGATATTCTTTTGATAATAGTAGGGTTTAGATTTATTGTATTCACCTCAAAAATATAAAAAGAACTTTAGATTCAAAAATCCTTATCAGTGATTACAGGAATGTGATCAAGTATTTTTGTTTTCGAATGGATTTGAAATAAATGAAATTAGATCTAAAAACGTATAGATCTCTATGTGTACATTTACATACACTAAACATAGACTAGCACACATCACAAAGTTCATAATAATCCACCATTCCTTGATTCGTTGAATCAAGAACTAGAGTTTTAGCCTAACATGGAATTAAAAACAACATAAGCAACAAAAATAAAAAAAAGATAAGAAATAGAATTCATTGAATGAAACTAGAAAGTTAAATACCATACTTCAAAACAACGCAAATAGTAAACAATGTTGACAATGTCCCAACAAAAACTCCAAGAATACGTAAGAACATTCTTTAAAGCAAAGAAACGAAGCTAAAGAAACTAACGGAAACTCTATAAAAGACTCTGTATGATGGCTGGAACAAACTCCCAAAACATCCCCCTAAAGGTTCTAGTTATAGAGCCCTTCACAAAACTCTAAACAAATATAAAATGGTGCCCAAAAGTACCCAGTGGTTTGGACCACCTGTGGCTACGGTCTGGACCACAGTGTGTTGATGTCCCTTGGACTATACTGCAGTGATCGGGGCCGTTTGGGAGATGGTCGGGACCAGTGTCTACCTTGGCTTCCCACTTTGCTTTTCTTTCCTTGTTCTTACTTTAGTCCGAATCAAAGTTCTTCGAATGGGCACCAAAGGCTCGTTGTTGTTATTTTCTTCATCTTCATCACTGCTAATCACAATTATTTTCTCTTCTTTCCTAAATTAAAGAGAATAAACCAAATAAACGATAAATATTAACAAAAGTTAAAAATTTAATAAGTAATGCATGCTTCTAATACTAAGTTATGGAGTTCATAATTACACTTTTCAAGTGTAATCACAATCCCCAACTTGAACATTGCTAGTCCCTAGCAATGACTTTATTAAAATAAATGTAAACTACTACCTATTTCTCTTTTCGTTGAAAACACGACTACACTTAGCTATGTTTAGCAAGCCTTTTAAACCCCTCGGTTCCTTCCAGTGGACGAGTGAAGTCTCATGAGGGTTTGCAGTGAATCTACCCACAAAATTCTATGGTATGGCCTCAAGATGTCAAAAAGTGATTAAGATAAAAAAATGACTCAAGTCAAACCCAACACATCACAAAACCCAAATATCACGTGTAATTTCCAAGTGCTAAGCATAAATGCATGGACTATCAAGATAGGAAGAACATGTGTGCAAAATTGTTTCATTCATTCAACAAGGTTGTAAGAGTATAAACGCAGCTGTGTTTTGACTTCAAATACTCACAAAGTACCACTCTTAGAAAGAAGTTCACTCATCAAAGGCTCACACATACCTATTAGCATATGATGCTAGTCTAGTTGCACACAACCCCACAAATAAGTAAATGAACTGAATTGAAGTTCAAAGTAGACAACTTATAACAATGTTCCAATGCATCTACAAGAGATCACACCACATAAACTACACAAGACCACCACATGCACCATACAAGAGTTGCTTGCTTAGAATTCACTAGGTCTTTATTTTGGTTGTAACTTGGCTATGTGTTATGTTTAACAAAGGAGGATATGGAAATCAAAGCACAAGTCTTGGGTTAGAAAGGTTCAAGTGCACACAGGTCCCAATTTACGCAATTTTTAAACCCCAATAAGAATCTCAACAAGAAGCTTATTTACAAAACACCAACTACTCATGGGACCTTTTCAAATATGATGATATAATGCTTAAGTCCCACAATTTCACAAGCAAAAAAAAAATGAGAAATATTTTTTCTCTTTTTATATTTTTATTCTTTTGTTTTTTTTTTTTTTGTAAATTGAAGTATACATCAGCTAAATTTTCCACCAAACATTTCTTCTCAATATGCTCTTAAACGTTTTCATTCCCAACCCAAATTCACATCATTGATATTGAGGCACTTTTACAACCCAAGATAAGTGAAGGTAGGGCTTAAAGTATGTGAATAAGGCTAATGGATAATATATGAGGCAGAAACCAAGAAAAGAAATATATCACACACTTTAGTAAAAGGTTTCAAGTTGGTCCCTAAGATAATTGATAATCAAGAAAGGACAATAAGTTTCAAAATAGCAAAGAGGGCCTAGCATCACATTTTAAGCTTACAACAACTCATATTATGCCAAGTGAAACTCATGCAAGTGTATGTGATGCAATTAGTGCAATGAAAACCAAAATGAAGAATAAAAGAGTTGTGATTATGTGCAACCTCTCAAAAAAAGAATAATAGACTCAAAAGCTCACCATTAAGGGGTATAAGTCTCTACCTAGTCCAAGAATGCTTAATTAACCAATGTTAAACAAAATCTACTCTAAGCACATAAGCTCTTCTCTATGATAGTAAAAAATGCACAAGATCATGACACACTCAACTTGAACTAAGTTTCCTATTAAAGATTGAACAAGATTCACTCATCACTTTCTCACTCAATTCCATAATCAATCAAACCAAAAAGGGATGACATGTAAGAACAAAAAAACTCACTTATGCATTCTAGCTCAAAGATGCTCAAAAATTTCAAAAAATTTGATATTTTTAGCACAAATGAGGGTCATCATGCAAACTATATCATGCGAACGCTACCCCTCAACCTAAACTAAACATTGCCCTCAATGTGAGAACCATGAAAAAGAAATGGGTCTGTAGTGTGTAAAGTGAGCATGATGATGATGAGCATAGAGGTTAATCAATTTAGAATATAGAAGTTAAACATGCACCCATTATTCAAGCCTCTTAAGGTATCACTCAATACACCCCCCAATCTAGAGCCTACAGCACTCCTAATAGCAACTTATCTGTATATAGGAAATACCAAACATGGAAGTGCAAGACTAAATAAATAGAAAAAAAGGGGGGAGGAAGGATATTACCTCAAGAGTTTCCTTAATTGAAGAAAATAAAAGCAACTAATAAGAAAAAAGTTAGAAAGAAAATAAGAAAGAAATAAAAATGAAAATAAGACAAAAGAAAGAGTTAATACAAAAGAAGAAATAAAAATGAAATAAAAGAAAATCAAACTAAAAAGTAATTAAAAAAATAAGGAAAAGAAAAATATAATATATTATGTACGAAAGAAAGAAAGAAAAGGGTTACCCAACACTCTCTCTATCCCATGCATCCACAAACGGGTTAATAAATAAAATATTCTCTTTAGGCCCACAAAGCACTAAAGGCAGACTCTCATTAGGTGTATAAGACCCTGAGGGATGAATTGCTAAGTGAGGTTCATGAAACCTTGGATGTGGCCATAATTTATGCAAGGACATGGATAAAGTGGGTTCAATCAGTCTCTTAATGCCTAGAAAATGAACTTACTGTCCCCTAATATCTACTACTTCCCCCAGTGATGATCGGTCACATGATCAATCACAATCCTCGAAATGAACTTCTTAGGTGGGGTTGACTCAAGAGGTGAAAGGTGTGTACCACTCTCAACCTTAGGTGTGTAGTAAAGTAAGCTAAGGTCAGCTAACTCAATGATGTGCTCCTAAGGCCATGTCACATTCAAATGCTCAGTTGTAGTCAAATGACTCTTAATCGGGCTCGGGGTGGTTGGGGTGGGTTGAACATCAAGGTCAATAGTAGGTAAAGACTGCATGTCTCCCGAACTCTCAGTAGATGGCATAAAAGTTTCTTGAATAGGAGAATCAACTGGGAAATGAGAAAGAGGCTCATCCCATATATTATCCTCAACATGATTAGGGTAATTACACTACTCGTTGCCTATGGTATTAAATTGTGCATCATAAGGTGCAGTAGGCCAATAATCTTAGGGCTCCTCAGATTGGCCTTCAGTAAGTGGAACTAGATTAGGAGATGCAAAATCCGAATAATTGGGCTCTAGACACATACTACTTCCAAAGGATGGATCATGAATAGCAAGTGAAGTAGGAGCATGCAGGAAAGGTTAGGTTTGGCTAGCAACTATATGAGGTTAAAAACTAGGTTCGAATCTTTCTTGTGGCATGGTGTGTTCTTAGCAAAATTAAAGGAATGACCATGCCTCACTCGGGGTGAGATCAAGAAATTCCCTACCCAAGACTATATTAAACGCTTGGTGCAACTCACAAGATAAAGTATTATATAATATGGCTAGGATGTCCTCTAACTCTAATCCATGACTTGGGAAGGTGTCCAAAACTATGTTAAAGCTTTATCTAGCATTTATAAAATACTTCACCCTTCTTTTTGATAAAAATTTTTGATTTGAAGGTTATGGGTAAAGGTTTGATGAATAGGGACAAATTTCTCAATAAAAGCTTGACAACATTGTTCCCAAGTAGTCCATTCACCAAAAGTACAACATTTGTCACTAGCCACACTTTGTAAAGAGAAAGGGAAAAACATAAACCTAAGTCTCTCACTCATTCTAGCATCATATGAACCACACACTGCCTCAAACCTATTAAGGTGAAGACATGGGTCTTCATTCTTGTGCCTGAAGAATTGGGGTAATTGATGATAAGTCTCTAATGTATTGTCATATCCAAATTCATCACTTAGAGACTCTATGTATGCTTGGGCGTCAAAGGGATCATGAGTGAAGTCACCAAAATTCATGCCCATGAGAAGAAATCAAAAATGAAATATTGATATTTTTAGGACGTATTAATCTATCGTCTTCCCACAATTCCAAGCACTCATAAACTAGATAAACAAAAGATGGAATTCTAGGAGATAACAAGAAATCATAAAGCTATTTTCAAAAGCTCTTTATGAAAATACTTTAATTCTCTATAGCAAATCTTTAAATTAAATTCTAAATTGATAAGATTTCTATGGAATTCTTTCTTTGCTCAGAAGTTTCAAAAAGCTCAAGTTGTACTTCTTCTTTTTGAATTTGAATTTTCAAAGATTCAATCTTTTTTCGTAGATTATAAATTCGTTTCTTGAGATCACTTTGCAAAAGAAACATAAATAAAAACTTAAGAATTTTTTTTTTAATAAAAAGTAGTAAATAAACTTTAATCTAAAGCAACTTAAAAACTAATCTTAGGTTCCCCGGCAATGGCGTCAAAAACTTGACTGTCTCTAGAAATTCTGTCTATAAAATACCCCAAGTACAAGGGTGTGCAATGTAGTTTTAACTCGATGAGAATGAGATCGAATCCATAAGGAATCTACTGTATTAATTTCTAAGTTTCCAAAGATGAAAGTAATTTATTACCTAGTTCAAAAGTGATGATTTCAAGTGTTTGGAGATTCTGGATTGACTTCAAATTATAAATAAAAGAATAAATTTCTTAATTAAACTTAAGCTAAAAAATTCAGAATTTAAAGTAACAAATAATTGAAATTAAAAGATGTAATTCAACTAATAGATAAAGGTCTTGATTCAACTTTCAATTTCGGGTGGACTGATTATTTCACAATGTGATGTGTTTTAATACACAATCTAATCACAATGTGATGTGTCTTAAGACACAATCTAAGTTTCACGTAAAGGAAAAATAGATCGGAAAGATATTTTCGTGAAAGCTTATAAAATTCTCCCAAACTCAATTTTTATTCACGTTTAAGATTATAAAACCAGAAGATGTTCTTTTGATAATATTAGGGTTTAGATTTAATGTATTCACCTAAAAAATATAAAAGGAACTTTAGATTCAAAAATCCTTATAAGTGATTGCAGAGAATGTGATCAAGGGTTTTTGTTTTCAAATGGATTTGAAATATGAAATTAAATCTAAAAAGTTAGATATCTATGTGTATGTTTTCATACAATACACATAGACTTATGCACATCAGAAAGTTCATAATAATCCACCATTCCTTGATTTGTTGAATCAAGAATTAAGGTTTTTAGCCTAACATGGAATTAAAAACAACATAAGCAACAAAAATAAAAAAAAGATAAGAAATAGCATTCATTGAATTAAACTGAAAAGTTAAATACCGTACTTCGAAACAATGCGAACAGTAAACAATGTTGACAATGCCTTAAAAAAACTCCAGGAGTACGCAAGAACATTCTTTAAAGCAAAGAAACGAAGCTAAAGAAACTGACAAAAACTCTGTAAAAGACTCTGTTGCCAGGTAGAACAAACTTCCAAAACATCCCCCTAAAGGTTCTATTTATAGAGCCCTTCACAAAACCCTAGAAAAATACAAAACGATGCCCAAAAGTACCCAATGGTTTGAACCACCTGTGGCTATGGTCCAGTCCACAGTGTGTTGCTGTTCCTTGGACTATGCTACAGTGGTCGGGACCGTTTGGGAGATGGTCGGGACCACAGTGTTTACCCTGCCCTTGTACTTTGCATTTCTCTCCTTGTTCTTGGTTTAGGCCAAATCGGAGCTATTTGAATAGGCACCAGAGGCTTGTTGTTGTTATTTTCTTCATCTTCATCCTGCTAATCATGATTATTTCTTCTTCTTTCCTGAATTAAAGAGAATAAACCAAATAAGTGATAAAGATTAACGAAACTCAAAAATTTATTAAGTAATGCATGTTTCTAATGCTAAATTATGGACTTCATAATTACACTTTTCAAGTGTAATCACTCATATACCTATGTGTCGTCTTCGACTTGAGACCTGCCCCTTGTGCGACAGCAATAGCATATACTTGGACTTCATTGATGCCTCGATGTGCTCTAAGTCGATGAGTGGTTTGTTTACCCTCTATCTCATGATTATGCTCTTCTACGAAGGATGTCACATAATACTTCACTTTTTCTTTGTTTAAAGAAATGCTTACGAGAACACCACAATTACATCTTATTTTTGCATGTTGCTTGGAATGAATACATCATGGATCTTCAGACTTTTTGCCATGCTTGAAACATACATATATGTTAGATCTCACCATTCCATCATTTCTCTTATACGTTCATATAATCTGACCCCTAAATCTAGTATCATGTGCATATTTTTTCCCAAATGTAAAACTTGCCTCAACTGTATTGAACTACATCCCAACAAATGGCTTGTAAACCGACTCAACCACAATGTCATTTTTAATCTCGAAAGCAAATTCAATCTACAACAGCTCTTTACCTTCAGTAGATTTTGGGAGGTCGATTTTTCACAAGTTCAAATCCATTGTCCCCACAGTTCATATTTATTATTGTAGCTCTGCATACTAAGACATCATATAAATAAGAAGCGGAATATAATATCCTAATATACAGGTATATACTAAAATGAGAGAGAGAGAGAGAGAGAGAGAGAGAGTAGCCCAAGACAATTAATGTGGTTTTGTTTTCTTTTATTTTTTTTCATTCATTGTAAAAAAGAAAAAAAATTAATGTAGAGAAGGAAAGGCCTTATATTTTTTTTCAGTAATAATTTAATATTGCTACAAACATTTTATGGAGCTGTACATTAAAATTAAACAAAGTGCAAATTAAAAATTGCTTTTCCAAACTTCAAAAGGAAAGTGCAAATTTGTGAGAATTGAGAGAAAGAGTTTAATATCATAACAAAATTTTTATATAAGTTTATACTTTAAAAAAAAAAAAGAAAAGAAAAGAAAAAAGAAAAGATAAAGACTGGTTCAAACTTTTTAATATTCTAACAAATTTTTTTATATAGATGGATATTAAAAAAAAAAAAGACACCTACAAATAAATTTTTTTTTTTCCAACATTCAATGGACAAAAGCAATTTAGTGAGATTTTTTTTTTTTTCGGATTAAATTGCTTTTCCAACATTCAAATTTTTTATACAAGCGTATACTTTATAAAAAAAGAAAAAAAGAAAAAAAAGAAAAGAGCCTGGCCCAAATTTTTTAATATTCTAACAAAATTTTTATATAGGTGTACATTAAAAAAAAAAAAAAAGATAACTACAAATAAAATTTATTTTTTCCGAACATTTAAATGACAAATGCAATTTAGACACAGTTTTTTTTTGGTTAAATTTTTTTTTCAATGTTCAAATTAAATTTAAACACCAAATTAAAGTGCCTGAAAATTAAATTTTTACTCAAAATTTTGAACATGGAGCAGCCAGACCCTCACAGCATTCAGACAGAATTTTTGTTGGAGTATTACCATTATATGATCAGTCACGGTGTAATCAAACCTTTAACTCTAAAAGGGGTTTTTTTCTTTTACAAATAATTGCCATTGTAAAGACCGTGCAGCATAAACCCGTGCGTTTCTCTGCTGCGTTTTCATTTTCCGGTCACGTGATGGTTTTAAAAGTCATGTGATGTTTTAATTTTACGGTTTAAAATTTACATAGTAGAGTCAATCTAATGGTTGCAAAACAAGGTTTACTGGCTACCATCACCAACGATGTTAGCCAACCATCTCGGGTCTCTTCCCTTTGGCTTTTTTAATTTCTTTTTATCGGTTATGTCTCTTCTGATTCCAACACTGAAAACCAATATTTTTACAGAGGAAGCTCTTCTTCCTAGAGAACATGAGAGGTCTCATGTGGTTGGTAATTGAGCAGCTTTGCTTTCGTCATCACTTCCCTCTTCAAATATATATATATATTTTTAAATATTTACATTAAACTAAAGGGCAATAACCTTTTAATTAAAGTGAAATCCAGACTAATTAACACAAATCGAGGACACTAGAATATATATTAACTGCATAAGTAGTTTTGAAACTTTGAATTTTGAAAAGAGGGTTTGAAATTTTGATCGGTAGGAAATTTGAAAGTAGCGGGTTTGGGAGGCCTTCGTCAACTAATGCATTAATTTCCATTCATATGAAGTGGGTAGTGCGTGTGTGTGGGGTTTGGAAAATTAAGCAAACAGTCGGATAAGTGAGCCGAAAGTCCCACTTTTGACCGTATTGGAATGTGGCTTTCCATCTTGATAGGATGGCCATCATCGGAATTAGAATGAAATTACGAATGGCAAAGGCTAAGGTTCTAGGAAGAGGGGTTGAAGTGTAAAGTCCTACAAATGCTAGTAGTATAAATGGGTTTTATTATTTTTTTTTACTTAGTCTTTTATTTTTATTTCATTATTCTTTAGGTTTAGTTTGAACGCTGAATTGTCATTTGGAATGCAGCATTGCATAATAAATACTATTGCGCCATAAAATATTTCAAATTTACAGATCTTTTTGTGTGGTTGGAATGTGCTAGCTTTGGCTCCCGGGAGGCCCCCCTCTGTAACTTAATTAAAGTAGGTGGTTCAACTTGACCTTACCTATAGAATTTGGT
>QLOD02174719.1:0-11526 GCA_003260245.2 Sideroxylon spinosum
AACCAAGAGAATAATGACAAAAAATTGTTCAATGTGGAAACACTTTTAACAATAGATAAAAATCTCATTTATTTAGATTTTAAAATTTCACTATAAATCAATATGGTAATGATATCACTCAAGTAAATACATGGAGCGAGGAGGCTACAGTGCAAAGGAACTGCTGCCGCAGTAGTAGAGAAAAACGACTCCATTTTTAATAAAGCGAGGTTGTTCTAATTATTGTAAGAGGCTGAGAAAATAAAAGCCTCAAAGGATATTCCAGCAAATGCACGTGCACATTTGGGTTTTTGAAATTTTTTACTTTTGTCTGCGCCATCTTCTTCCACCAAAAATACCAATGCTCAATCCAAAGGATTTAAACTCTCGTACTCTAGCCATCCATGGAAGGAAGGGTAGGAGGAAAAACAACTGAAACATAAACCATATGAAAAACAGCAGGAAATACACTCGCTGATTGGGAACCCAGAAAATTTATCCAGATTGCTTAGATATTTTCTCTGAGAAAATTCCCTAAGATGAAAATGGCCATACTCAGAGTACCCGACATTGTTCCTCCTCCATCCGAAGACTGTGAGAAACTCAAAGTAGCTTTCCAAGGTCTGAATCCAAACGATTTAAAAACCTCACACATTTGAATATTATGTTCTTGTTTCTTCCTTGTGCTTGATAATCCTTCACAACAACATTTGGGGTACTTTATCTGCCACACAAAGTTAACACTAATTGATGACATTACTTTATTTTTGAAGTGGATTTCTTGTGTCTCTACGTTAGATAATGCAAATTCGAGGTCTTGCGTTGTTTTAAATGGAGAGTAGCCTTTCGGTTTTGTTGAAATTTTTACATGGAGAGTGCTTTTTAGACTCGTCTACTGATTTCAGTTTAATAAAAAAAATATTAAACAGGCTAGTGGGTTTATAGATTTCTTTTTTATATATGATCGTGGGTTTACTTTTTTTTTTTTAATTTTTGTTTTATCTTTTATATAATTTTTATTTTACTCTTTTGGGAACAATTGGATTTTACTAATCTTCCGTCTACTATGGATTAATTACTTGGTAAATTATAAGTTTTGGGATTAAAGTTAAAGACGAACTGGGGGCATGGCCACCCTGAGTAAAATGTTGACTAAAAAAATTTTAACTATAGTTCTAACTCCTTTAAAATTTTTTAAAATGATGGAATTTTAAAAAAATATTAACTATAGTTCTAACTCCTTTAAAATTTTTTAAAATGATGGAATTTTAAAAAAATATTAACTATAGTTCTAAATATGTAGCAGCGTATTCAAATAAGAGTTTTTAAGAGATATGCCTTCTTACTTGTACATTTTTTTTATTTAATACAATGTATTTACTTTGAAATAATTTGTGCAATTGTGAAATATTATGTGCAACTGAAAATATAACCGAAAAATGCAATTTCATGTATAGAATGAAAAATTCTAAAAAAATTGCTAGTGCATGAACAATAGAAAAACCATGCAACTATAAATATAATTGGTAATGTAATATTTTCATTTCATGACTTTATTTTTCAATTTTTCATGTTATGGAAAATTTTGGTTTGCATTCATATTGGTTTAATTTTATTATAGATATGACGAATGCGAATGGGTGGGATGGTTCTGGCTCCTTTAAAATTAAAAAAAAATGATGGAATTTAAAAAAAATTTAACTATAATTCTGAATATGTAGTAGCGTACTCAAATAAGAACTTCAGAGATATACCTCTTTACTTTGTACTTTTTTTTTAATTTAATACAATGTATTTACCTTGAAAAATTTTGTGCAATTGTGAAGTATCAAGTATAACTGAAAATCTAACTGAAAAATTCAATTTCATGTATAGAATGAAAATTTCTAAAAAAATTGCCAGTACATGAACAATAGAAAAATTGTGCAATTGTAAATATAATAGGCAATGTAATATTTTCATTTCATGACTTCATTTTTTGATTTTTCATGTTATGAAAAATTGTGGTTTGCAATCATATTGGTTATTGTAGATACGATGAATGCAGATGGTTGGGATGATTTTTACATGGATGATTTGCTTAAAACGGCTTCAACATCATTGGAAAAAGATTTATGTGAAAATGCTTCTACATCAACGGGGGAAGCTTTATGTGAAAATGCTTCAACACCAATGGGGGAGGATAAAGCATTAACAGTTTCCACACTATTTATTGGAATGGAGTTCGATACATTAGATGCAAGTCTCACATTTTGGAAAAAATATACACATGACAATGGATTTGGTGGCCGAATAAAATTCACAAATAGGAGAAAAAGTGATGGAGTCATAACATCTGTGAGGGTTGTCTGCTTTCGAGAAGGGGCAAAGGTAATGAATCCACATCGCATTCATTCCAAGCATTGTTCGGATACTAGATGTGGATGTGATATCAAAATGGGAATTTCTTTAAATAATAAGGGGAATTATTATGTAAAATCCTTTGTTGGAGAACATAATCATGTGTTAGAGAATAAAACCACTCATCTCCTTAGAGCACATCGGACCATCAATTTGGTCCAAGAACGGGTTATTTCAATTGCAGTAGGTGCTAGACTTGGCCTGAAGACAATGCATAGGTATATGAGTATAGAAGTTAGGGGATTTGAAAATGTTGGCTTCACTAGGAAGGACGTGAAGTCACATTTGCGTACTAAACGAGCAAAAGATTTGTAATCAAGAGAAATGACAACAATCTTAGAGTACTTTCAAGAACAATTCAAGATAAGTCCATCATTCTTTCATGATTTTCAATTAGATTGTGATGGACAAATTACAAATATTTTTTGGCCAGATGCAAAAATGGTGGTTGATTATCAATGCTTTGGTGATGTGATCATGTTTGACACTACTTTTGGGACTAATAAGGAATCATGTCCTCTTGGCATTTTTAGGGGGTTTAACAATCATATATAAACTGTGGTATTTAGGGGTACATTGTTGTTTGAAGAGATGTCTGCCTCGTTTGAATGGCTATTCAATGCATTTCTTCGATGTCATGAAGAAAAAATGCCAATTACAATTTTCACGGACCAAGATGCTACCATGAAAAGTGCATTGGAAGTAGTTATGCCCATGGTGCGTCGTTGACTTTGTACTTGGCACATTCTACAAAATGCAACAAAGAACTTGAGCAGTATTCTTAGGGCTGAAAAAAATTCTTCATAAGAGAACTTTCTAAGTGCATGTATGGGTATTTTGATATTGATCAGTTTGAGCAAAAGTGGAAAGAAATGGTAAAACAATTTGGTCTTATCAGAAATAAATGGCTTCAATCACTTTATGAAAAGAAAACCCAATGTTGTACTACCGACATAAAAGACACATTTACTGCTGGGGCACGTAGCACATAGTTGAGTGAAAGTGTAAATGCAAGGATGAAATAATACTTGGGAAACGGGCTATGAATGAAATTTTTTTTTACTGGGTTTGAAATGTTTCTGATGGACGTTCAGGAAATGGAATTATTGAGTGATTGTAAGTCTCGACAAACAACTCCTCACCTAGCAATTACTACTTCTAGCATTTTGCGACATGCTACGGAAATGTATACTCCTAATTTGTTTAAACTTTTCAGTGAACAATTTCTTCTTGAATTTATTGTTTCATTGGACAAGAATGATCCGATTGAGGCTCCGCACATTCGAATTGCATATAAAGGGGGCAAGGCCTACAATATACATTTTGATCCATCTTCTATGACCATTGCATGTTCTTGTTGCTTGTACGAGATGCGTGGTTATCTTTTCTCACATATTTTAAGGGTTTTCGTTGTCCTCCGAATTGGAAAAATTTCGGATAAATACATACTTGAGAGGTGGGCTAAGCATATGAAAAGCGGCCTATCAAATACATTGATAAGCCCATCTACCAAATTGATAAGGTCACAAAAGCTCGATAGACTGTGCTCAGAATAGTTGCGGGTAGCGTATCGTGCATTCGAAAATGACGAGGAGTTTGAGCGCATTCGATCCCACATAGGAGAAGCTCACTCCATTATCGATAGGTTTGAATCGACGTCGGGTGATGGTAATGGTTCAAATTCACCTATTTCATTTGAGCCGATACATGATGTGATGGGATTAAAGAAAAAAAAGCAACTGTAAGGCTGTTGGGAAACGGCATATCAAATCATGCTTAAAACGAGTGAGAAAACGAAAGACATCTCAAACATCTTCTTACATAAAAATGGTCCAATTTTTGTTTAATTGAATCACTACAAACCAAAATTAATAACTTAATTTGTTGGTTTTGAAGGTCACTGGAGAACAAGTTCATTATAGTAATGAAGATGACATTCATTTGACACTCTAGCAATCAAGCAGTTGTTTGCTAATTTAATCGTCACCTTATATCTTTTGGCCATGCCTATATATCAGAAAATGCGGGTATGTATCAGGTTTTTTATTCTATTATATTCTCTTTTTTGTATTATGTTTTATTTTATTTATTATTATTATTATTATTTTTAATGGAAATTCATTTACTTTGTTATGCGCTAAAGAGATCTTCCTCTTGTGACGTCGTCTTTTGTGTACCAGGAAATGCTGCGATTACTAGCTTAGGGATTCCTCACAACATGTGATAGTGTCTTTTGTTTTTTGTGCACCAAGGATTCCTCTAGATGTTGCTGTTATATATGGGCGTAAATTCTAATGCATGGAGATGGGTTATGTTCTTTATTGGCTCAGTTTGGAGTGTAATTTTTTTTTTCTTTTGGCCCTACCTCGTTGTTGGTTGTTGGTATAATGTCTTTAAATTAGTTTCAGTTGTTTGCATAGTGTCATGTGTCTTTGCTTCACATGTTCTTTTGCTTATAGGGGTATGCCCCTATATAAGTTGTATATATACTTTTATTGTTAATAATATTTTTATTTTACTCTTTTTCTTTTTATAAAAAAAAAAAGAAAAGAAAAAAAATGTTCCATAATTGCACTTTATACGTAGTATTCTCAAATCCAAGAAAAAAAAACATATATACATATTATTAGGATTATAACCTTAGAATATTTGTTTCCTTACTTGCTAGTAGGAAATGAGACAAAAAATAGACAACTAAAACAATGCCAAATATATATATATATATATATATATATATATATTAGCAAGAGTGTAAATTAGGCAAAACGGTAGACAGTTAAAACAATGCTAAAAAAAAAAAAGTGCAAAATCAATCCCAAAGCTCGAACCAATGAGCAATCATTCACTAACAGTAAACTCATCAAACCACAACCATTCACTAGTAGTAAACTCAAACTTAATAAACGCATTATTACTTTCACTTGCAACTTCAAAATTTCATTTCATAAATTATCATTACATGATTTCATTCTATCTAACACACTGATTATTACAAATAGGAATCACCCCATCTAATACATTACCAAATACATAATTTCATTTCACTAATAGTAAAACAAGAAAAACAATTACAATATTAAAAATATAAAAAAAATGTGTGGAAACTTGACTTCATATTTGCTTGGTTAGCCTTTACCTTTGCTTAGTTAGCCTTCACAGATATTTTGTTTTTCATCTTCTCTTATCTGTCTTAGTTGCTTGACACATTCCTTGAGGCTTCATCAAGATGCCTCACCCAATTCTTGACGACCAATTTTTGTTGAATTGTTTCCTCGAGTTGTTGCTTCAAAACTACCATATCATTTTCTGAAGTGACTTATAGCTCAATTAAAACTTTTGAAGTGACTTCTGGTGATTGAATCTTGTGATTTGGTGATGCCTTTTAATGCTTCCTGTTCTAGCAAGCAAGAAAATTTTACAAAGAAATCATAAATAAGGACTAAGCATACACATAATGACAGCAATGTAACATAAACAACTTATAAGAAATAATTTACTGTATTCTTAACAAAAGTAGCATGGTCCATGTGAGGATTTTATTATACTTGGTTCATCCTACAAAAAAACATATAAAAAGTGATTTACATTTAATAAAGGATATAAAAATAGAATAATGGAATGAATTATTAATATAAAATTTGTTTTTCGCTTGACTTCAGCGACTGCAGTTGCCCTCGACTCTAATCTCTTGCTTTGCTTTTCTTGCTGGGACAATGCCTCATTTTACTTGCTAATTATTGAAGTGTAAAAAAACATGATATGCCCAATCGAGCTAGCACTCAAATTTTGATCCATTGACTTGGCATATAAAATTTCAAGATACATACTGATAGCTGAACTGGGAAATTTGTGTTAAAAAAAGAAAACACAACTTAGTTTACTCTTATTTGATGTTGTGGAGGGAGATTAGTGGGTTAGATTTTCGGGAAGCTATTAAGTTTGAGCAGTCAAAGCTTTTGGCTAAATTTTAAGAAAATTCTATCAAGGTCAATATGTTTTCTGTTTCTAGGGATGGACTGAGATTTGGATACAGAAAACCTCAGCTTGCCTTGGTGAGTAGTGTTATGTTTCATATCAAATTTTCATTTTTTTACATTATTTTCAGTTCTGGTTGTAATTACTTTGATAGTGACTAATTGATTTGGCCAATCGTTATTCTGCAGGGATTTATAGTGTGTGAGTTCGTTTGTTTCTTATGTTTCTAAATGGTTTTGTGTTTTGTTTTGGTGATGGTTTTATCTAGCCAATGTAGCTATTGGGGTTTTTATTTTCTATTATTATGAATTTTTTTGCACTGTAGCCCCCCTCCGCATACTTTTAGGTGCACATGTCAACATTGAGAAATGGGATGAGACCAAGAGTGGGGTTCCTGCTTCTGACAAAAGCAAACTTTCCAGTTCATCTAATTTCACTTCCAAATCTTCAATCTACTTATTTATTGAACTTAATGAAACGAATTTAGGGCCTTGGAATACTTTTGATATCCTATTTATCACTAGTGAATTCATTCTCTAAAGAAGTTACAGTAAATTAAAAACGATAGACAACTCTAATAGTTTTCATAAACTCCTCCTTATCATAATTACATTTAACGTTTCCCAATTATGAGGTTAAATTAATCATATGCCATTCAATACAAGAATTCTCACAGATTAACTAATAATATTTTAAAAGGTTTTGAATGTGAAATAATAGTTAGTTTATGAGGAAAAGCTTAAGAAGCTCAATCCCTCACATCCACAAGTTTTAAATCCTATCAGGAGCTTTCACCTTTGTAACACTAGAATTAAAAAACTAGGATTAAAAAGGAATAAAATGAGACTCATTTGTAAACTCGAGACTTTGAATAGTCTATGAATGGAATATGATCGACTTTTCATTATAATTTTCTTTTAATCAAATCAACACTCAACCCAAACAACTAATCTTATTTCTAAAAATTTAATCGCAAACCATATCCAACTACATTCTCACATACTGAAGGTCCTTTTAATGCAACTGCTTCCTTAAAGATAGAGATGTCTTCATGAGATACATTTCTAAACAACAAAATGGTTTCTAGATAAGCAGGGAAAAAAAATTATTTCCTTATGAATGAAATCACTTGCTTCTGTCAATTATTATCATACAAATTATTGATACAATCCAATAATTCTTTTAGGCATTCATACACATCCCGCTTACCAATACACAATGTAAATCAAAGTGGTAAACAAGTGTAGCAATCAAGAATCCTTTTAGGACTTTTCAAGCTGGCCAAGAATTTGAACATTTCAAGAGATAAAAGGAATGCTAAAACTAGAATGTGCTAAAACAAAATTGGGTGGTCTTGGAAAGGGTTCTTAACTAAAATACTGGCATAAATTGATACTGAAATTTTTCATGAATTATCACAATATCTGGGGATGTAAATAAAACCAATATATATACATATTACCTTGAAATCTCCAGAGAGTTCAGAATAGAGTTGATCAATGACTGATTCATTGTAAAGCTACTGATAAGTTTCTCTTATTTTCCTCCTTTGGGTTACATTTCTCTACCCCAAAACCCTTATAATTGCCATCTCGTCAGTTCCTTATCCTGACTAGTTGATGACCCAAATCCAAAAAATTCAAAATTGATTAAATTATAAATCAGAAAATGCTTACATAACCATTCAAGAAATCTTATTTCACTCTATTCTCAATGCAGAAAGAAAAAATCAAGGAAACCCAAAAAGAGAAAAAAGGTGTTTACAGAGAGAATGAGAGATTCAGACCTTGGAAAGCCGCTTTGAGTTTCTTAGAGTCTTCGGATGGAAAAAAAAATAATGTCGGGAACTCTGAGTGTCATTTTCATCTTAAGGAATTTTCTCGAGAAAAAATCTAAGCATTCTAGATAAATTTTCTATTTTTTTACATCAGCGAGTATGTTTCCAGCTATTTTTCATATGGTTTATGTTTTAGTTGTTTTCCCTCCTACCCTCCCTTCCATGGATGGCTGGAGTACGGGAGTTTAAATCCTTTGGATTGAACACTGGAATATGGTGCGGACAGAAGTAAAAATTTTCAAAAACCCAAGCATGCACGTGCATTTACTGAAATACCCTTTGAGGCTTATATTTTCTCAGCCTCTCAGATAATTAGAACAGTGTCATTTTGTTAAAAAACAAAGGGTATTTCTCTACTGCTGCCACAGCAGTTTCTTCGCACTTCAGCCCTCCTAGGTGAATACAAGTTTTCCCAATCAACACTCCTATTAATTTATTTAATGTAGATCTCCTTATTCTTGTTTAAAAGACATCACAATACACCTCTTTGATAAAATTTAAACTATCCCAACTGGTGTTAAAGTACTCTCCTAATTTAGACCGCAACCCTAGATAAGAGATTCAAGACATAACATGCTTTTTCAAAGAAATTTGAGAAAGAGGCTTGGTAAATCAAGATTTAATAGCCCTCTTTTGTTGTTTTTGCTCTCAAGAAAATAATAGATTAGGATAAGAACCTGAGATATATTTGAGGAATATCCTAAGGTATTTTTAAATGGAAAATAATTCAAAAAATATATATGATCACTATACAAAAAAGTAGGGTAGGTTCCATAAGCAAAAGCAAGGGATTCTCTCGGGTATGAACTATACGCGAATTGCCAGTCAAGTATTCTGAAATTTGGAAAGCAAATTCTGCTGGCTGATCCAGGGATTTTCGCAAGCACAAGCTGCTTGCGAATTGCCAACCAAGCATTATATTTTTAGCCATTTGTACAACTAGCTCTCACAGGTAGGTCTTGGGCACAAACTTCTCATGAACTGCTTTTGAAGCACAAAAAATTCTTGAATCAAAACTTAATCATACTCCAATCATTCTACCATTAAATCTTAACTCAAACATCTCTGAAATAATTTTACGAAGCATGCAAATATTCTGACAGTAGGGATGTCAAAATTACTCATACCCAGTAAGTACCGGCATCACCCGTCCTATTCGGGGAGGGTATGAAGATACTAATTGGGAGGATAGAAATGGGTATGGAGATTGTAATATTTCTCTGAATGGATATAGAAATGGGCATGAGGGTCTCCATCCCGCTCCGTACCATTTAAATATTTATTTATTAATTTATAAATTCTTTTAATATTTATTTAATATGTATAAATATATATATTTTTGTTTAACATATATAATATTTATAATAATTATTACATTTATTATATATATAATATATAATTTGTAATTGTTACTATGTTTGGCGAGTAAATGAGGACAGAGCGAGAAATATGTTATTCAATGGGGACGGATATAAAAAATTTTCATATCCGCAATGAGAATAAGGATGACGTACGGGAATAGGTATTGCTAAATGGCGAGGGAGATAGAGACAGAGAATACCATACCTTCCTCGTTGACATTTCTATTTGTCACGTGTTCAAACACTTGACGTGAAGATCACGAAAAATTAATAATATTATGACATCAATTACTATCAAAGTGTTTCCTCAATAATTACCAACATAAAATAAATCATATACCAATAACTAACAAGATTGTTTACATATGCTTGGGTTAGGTGTATATTTCTAAATCCACTGTGTTTTAAATACATGTATGAATTTTCTAGTCGTATAAGAGTTAGAATTTCTAAATTTGTTTTATAAATATGAAACCAGCGGAAATTATAGAGTTGATTTTTTTGCCCAAAATTTCTTATGAGATTTATCTCATAAAGAGGTTTTCTACTGTGATAAAAGCTTTATCACAATGCAAATAAATGCCCTAATGTGTACCCTATGTGCACATGTGCATGTACACACAGGTTTAGGCATGCATCCATTGTACTTGGATCTTTAATATCATCACTAAGGAGGTGAGCACTAAGCTCTTCGTTTATCATGCAACGAAACATATAAAAATGTTCTTTTTTTTTTTTTCCCTCTTTTTGATAGAATATTAACTGAAATAGGATAACTATTCCATTACTAAAAATTAATAAATACATTTTTTACTTAATTCTAATCTTTTTTTAATATAAAATGTGAGAATAAGTTAAAATAAAAATAAATTTTATTACATTATATTCCATTCACACGTAAACATAACTTAAATTTCAATATTGCGCATTTTAGTGTCATTGAGTTTATGTAGCTGAAAATTTAGGTTCCATATTTGAGCTTGAGAGTGAAATAACTATCTATGTTGCTCATCAGTGATCATATCCATTCTAATTGGCTTCCCTATCCTTCATGTAAAACTCCTAAACAATTATACCTATATATCTAGAGTTGTGTATATATATCATCATGAATATTCGTCAATTATTAACAGGACAACCATTAATTCCGTTTATATGCTGATTTTGCATGCTTCACATGATTCAATGCCGACTTATATTCCCTAATTATCTATGATTTATCTTTGCATTACTTTTGCATGGTCATGCACGCGACAGCAATTGATATAATTCATTTAGAATAGATTTACCAATCAAATAGTTACTAGTTTAAAAGGGTATGATCCTAGATTTGTCAACCACTAGTCACCATATTGGACGAGATATTGCAATTAACTACTAGTCTGCTAGAAGAAAAGAAATATATATATGTATAGGCGGAGCCACATTAAGGCAAAGGTAAGTGATTTCCTCAGTTTTGGATATAAATTATCAAAATACCCTTACTTTATTGAAAAAATAAATTAATTCAAAATTAGGGATATATTGACGTTATTAAAAAAATAAGATTAGCTTAAAATTGTTCAACCCAAGTATTTTTTGTGAAATAAAATATACTCTCTCATTATACTATTGAATATTTTTATGCATAAGATCAAAAAATATAATATATATGACATAATAAATCCTATAAACAATAAAAACTTAATAATAATTATATTTTTTTTATAGTAGCAAGAGATATCACATTAAATCTTAGATGCAGCTAAAAGAACTGGTTAAACAATTAAATTATAAAAAGTATATTTATTGGTTAAATATCCAAAAATAATTTTATCTATCCATAAAAGTAACATTATTTCTCTTTTGCTTTTAACCCCGATGGAACTTGTTATTCTTGTCTTAGGTGTCTGGTATTCTTTTACTAAAAATATTGGATCCGCTTCTGTATATATGTATTTATATTTTATCAAGTACATATTTAGCCAATAGTAT
>QLOD02174728.1:0-11526 GCA_003260245.2 Sideroxylon spinosum
GGCCAGCAACCTATACGAGATCCGCCAACCCGTGCTTGGTTTTAGTTTTTAGTTACCCGAGGGAATCCTTTTTCAACCTGAGGCACCCATTTCAACTTTATTTGTTTATTTATTAATCAAATAAAAACAAATTAAAAAAACTTTTGAAGTGAAAATTTCACTTTTTAATGAATTGCAAATTTCAACTACTTTGAACTTATACCGCATTTGAGTTGCATTTAGTATCAGTTACACTCAATTGTACCAGTGGTGGAGATAAAAATTATATTGGATGGGGGTAAACTTAAAAAAAAAATTATTCAAAGTAAAAATTTATTCCACACTGTACAATTTGATGGTTTCGGTCGTAAAGAAAAAATGACGATTCAGCAAAGAATAGAGAAAAAAGTGGTAAAAAAAGGTCAACTGCTTTGTTAAAAAAAAATTTTAGTCTTGAGACAAATTAGGATAGTGGAGTCTAAAAAATTAGTGGGGATAATATTGAAAAATAATATATAACTAATTTTTTTTTTAAATCAATGGGGGCAGTTGACCCCACTCAACCGCCCACGGCTCCGCCCTGATTATACCTCAAGTAAAACATGATGCATTTAAATTTGAAATTGTGAAAATTGAATTTTTAGTCCAAAACTTCACTCATCTATTTCTTTTTCTTTTTCTTTTTCTTTTTTTTTTTTCGGTTTTTAGAATTTTCCCAGTAATCAGCCTGTTTATACTTCGGATTTTTTATTTTTAATTAACTATAGTCTAAATGTCTGCCTACAGGTCACAACAATTGCCGCTTTGAGTTTCTTTCCTGATTCAAAGACCAGCCAGCCAACCAGCCAGCTCATCAAGTGTCTGGTGCAATTTGAGTTCACACAATTACATGGTGGAGATAGACTTCTGACTGGAATCAACACTAAAAATCACTTGTCATGGAGCTTCCATTGTTAACAGTTAAAAGACAACTTCTTTTGCTTTTGGACGAGTCAAAATTATCAATTTTTGGCACATTAATGTTTTTATTCTAATAATTTATACTAAAAGAAATAAATGTATTTTTTTTCATATTTTATTAAAAGTAATAGAAAATTTCTAATTTTTAACTTTATTGTATGTGGTAATTTTTTATGCATTTCATAAAATATCAATTTTTACCCAACACCAAAAAAAAAAAAAAAAAAAGCCAAAACAAAACTTAAAATTTTTTTAAAGTTAATATGCCAAACAGGCCTTTAATGAATGACCTTTTTTTTTTTTTTTTTAGATGGCAATGAAGTGAATAAAGTTTATAACTCAATTTAATCCTACGTTATATGATCACCGTATTTGAAACTCTTAATTTAGGTGGCATTTGGTTTGTTTTCTTATTTTCTGTTTTCGTTTTATGTGTTAAAAGTCTAAAAACAAGGAAATAGAAAATACTCTATTTTCCTTATTTTGAGATTTTTCTTTTTGGATTGAAAACGCTCAAAATGACTTTTTATTATTTTTCATTTCACGTGTAAACTGATTTTCTGTTTTCTAAAACAAATTTTAAAAACACAAGTGACCAAATACATTTGAATTGTTTTTCTTATTTTCAAAGGTGTAAAATAAAAAATGAACTAAAAACAGAAAATAGAAAATAAAAATAGAAAACAGAAAATAGAAAAACAAACCAAACGAAACCTTATATTTTTATAATTTTCAATTAGATGTTATATTTACAACGAAGTGTCATAATTTCACTTGTTAAAAATTTGATTTATTTCTTTTAACTTCATTTTACATAATTTTAAATTGGATTTTCTACGAGAAATAATGTGTCATAATTTGAGTTTTTTTTTTTTTAAACTAGTCATAATTTGATTAGTTGAAATTTTGAATTATTTCCTTAACTTACAAATTCAAAATTTTGAATTGTTTTCGTTACTAAATTCAATTAAGAAATAAATTAGAGCTTTATTTTCCCTTACTATGCTCCTGAGGATGGTTTAATCTTATAGTAAAACAAACAGACCGTATCAATAAAAGAAATTCATAATCTTCTCTTAACCATTATAATTATTTCTATTATTATAATATTAGCCGGATTAAGTTTTAAAGTCTCTTTTAGTCAATTTTTGTCAATTTTATTCTTGTTAGGTTTTAAGTTTCAATGTCTCTTTTACTTAATATTTTGTCAATTTTATTCTTGTTATTTAAAGTGCGTTTGGTACAAAAGCTTTTGTTAAAAAATTTTAAAAATCTCTGAAATTCTCTGTTACATTTTTACATTTTCTTTTCTTTCAAATTTGAAAAAAAAAAAGTGACATATCTACCAAAAAAATAACATAACTACAATTCCGTTAATCAAATGGGAAAAATTATTTTAGAGATGTCAACACAAAGTCGTGCGCTACAAAATGATATCCACGTTGCCTATTTCTTTTTTTTTTAGTTTCTGCATATCGTCCTGACGGAAAGTACCAAACCGTTCCTACGGTTTGGTCATTGTCGAAAACTGTCCTGACAGAACTTCAAAACCGTTCCGACGGATTCAGCCATATTTTAACAGAATCTTCAGACCAGCCGTTCTGATGGCAACCAAAACCGTCGGGCCTCCAAAATTTGTGGTTTGAGTTATGCGTACTAAATGCCAAAAAATGACCCAAATCATATTTTTCGCTGTTTTTCGTTGCACCAAACGCACCATTGATAGTGAAATTATCAATTTATCTTTCTGAACTTAAACTGCTGCACTGGTAGATGTGCTTGAACATGCAATAACTCAAAATAAGGTGGTATTTGGTGTGATAAAAAATGAGATAAAATAAAATAAAATGTAGAGTTCGTAATACGTACAGAGATAAAAAATGAATTATTTTTAGAGATTTTCATAGTTTTTCTTTATTTTATTATATATCAAATAAGCTTAAATGTATAAGGAGTTCTATCTCTGATTCAAATAAAATAAGAAAAAAAATATTAATTCACCAAGAGCTTTGAACTTTAAGTCCTGGAATCTCTCTCATCACCAGAAGCATCGCTACCGAAGTGATTAGCAAAAGAAAACGAGCAAAGCTCTCACTTTCACTCTATATGCTTTCATTTATTCTATCTCTCTGCTGGCTGAATCAGGAGAGAGAGAGAGAGAAAAAAAAGAACGAAGGAAAAAGGAAGAAAGAAATTGGGACCCTTAAGCCAATCTCAAGCATCAAACACAATGCTGGGTTGAGCTGGGCCTAGGAACGAAATCTACAGCCCATACCAGATTTCATATTCAAATATTGAAATTTTCTAATATCTTAAGTTATAATTAAAAATAATAACCTAGTATTTAAGAAATAACTCGTTCGTTCTCCAAAAAAAAAAAGTGCATGAGAGTGGGTAGACTTACGGACAAAGCAAGATGCTATTATGGGTTTGCTTAGAGTTAAAAACAAAAAAAATTATAAAATTCTGTAAATTTTTATAAACACGAATTACAAGATTATAAAATTTAAATATTCTACTCATTACACAAAACACGAGATCTTAATTTTTACAAATTAATAAAATTCCAAACATACTACACATATATATTAGAAAGATGTCCACAAACATGCTGTAAAATCTTAAAATAGGAAAATTAATCCGACTCATTAAGATTGGAATTCAGCGTATGGATAGATTGGGCATGCACACCGTTAAAGGTCCATCAAGATTTACTCATCGTATTAGTTGATTTTCTCTTTTTTTTTTTTTTTTTCTCCTCTAAATTTTCGTATCCATAATTTCTTACTTTTATCACAAGTGAGAGTTTTTGTTTTTTTTTTTTCAATAGAGCCAGGAGTTTGAAGAGAGGAGAGGGGGACATAAGAAGGAATCAAGAATTTATTTTAATAAGATCATATTCAATTGCAATTTAAGATATTAGGGGATTAAAAAATTGGGAATTAACAAATGAAGGAAACCAATTTAGGACTCCCCCGTTATTCTTCGGCCAACAAAAATAAGTCACATCTCCATGGTGCCCCACTTTCACGTTCGAACGTGAACATACTATACTTGCAAAGTAGATGTCTCATTAACGTTGAACGAAATTTGTTATGTAGGCGGTACGTGGTTAGAATTTTCACATTTTAAAATATATAAAAAAAGGAAATTAATGTCTGAAGACCTCTTTCTGACCAAAATTGTTTGCGTGAACGGATTTTGTCAAACAACAATACATGCATATTGTTTTGAACTTTGGGAATTGCACTATTATTTAACAACTATTTTTTTTTTTTTTTTTTTTTGAGGGGGACGGCATAGATTCTGGTTTTGTTATATTTTTTTAATGTTTAATACACTTTTTTTTTTCTAAACTAATGAAGGTTGAAGTTGAAATTTTATGGAGATTTTTTGCAAAATTTGGAGCACTAAATGGGTCCAAAATGAATTTTAAAAGTAATAAGTGACGAAATTTTATTAAGTTGAAAAATTTTGATAAAACCCCTTTTTTTTTCTTGTCTCCCAAACACCCATATATATATTTATATATATATATATATTTTTTTTGGGTCTCCCAAACACCCATCAAAAAATTCTTTCTTTTTTGGAGTTCTAAATTCTTTTTTCCCTTGCATAAATGTAGCTAAGCTAGCCATTTGTAGTCTTCTCAGTTGGAGAGAACTCAACCTGCGAGTGCAAAATATTTTAAGTCATTCCCACCAGCCCCTTGCTCCGGACAAACACCCCATTTTGTGCCTAAAATAATATGCCCGTTAATTGACCTTAGGAGAAACCAAAAGCAGCTGGGCTTACGTGCGATCTCCATCATTGATTATCTATTGAGAAATCATCTTCCTTTCTTGCTCTCCAACTCTCCAAGACATCGTTCTCTTATCGGTTATTGACATGATTTATACACATTTGTCGTCTCACACTACGGACATATGTGTTGAACTGAACGGGGTAACTTCCTTGTAACCATCACGTACGTATTTCCTTCTAATAACGACACGAAAGATTTTAGATTATTTTTCTTTTAGAAAACTATTCTAATTTTTTCTGTTTTTGGTCTCTAGCTGATAACATTTTTCTATCAAAATTCCCATCTGATGAAATTGACGACCAATTCGTTTTACTCGAATTAAGCTCCTTCGGTATTATCAACTGAGCCTTTTTTCTTCATCAAATTCTGGTTTCCGATTTCTCCGGTGAGTCATGGATTTGGTTATTGAAAATCAAATAATAAAAAATAAAAAAAAGTGCAGCCTAGAAGTTCAAACACATTTGTGACTGCCCACTGGTTTGATTTTGCTTTGCAAAAATACAATCAAACAATGGATTTCATTGTATCCAACAAGCGATTCACGATCCAGCTTGCACTCCAAATTCATTTTAGTGGAGGCAAATTAGGCTATAAGAAAAGTGTCATTGCAACACACCATGAAAGCAATTTCAATAATTTTTGTTAGTTATATATATCTTTTCTTTTTTTCTAACACCAAGCTCCAAGAGGAAGAAAATAATGTAATCTGTAGACAATGATTGACGACTGTAGAATAATGTTCTCTTCATCCTTTATATATGTGACATCCATTCAGATTTATGTACATTTGTTGTGTCACACTATGGTCATTTTTCAAGAGTGGATTTAGAATTTTCGTTAAAGGGATACCAGGCATCAAGGATTTAAGAATGGGACAACGGATGAGAATAATAAGTTAACATTAGGTAAAACATAAATATTGTTATTTTTAAGTAGAGAGAAAATTACTTTCGGATATTAAGCGAGTTAATATACTTTTCACATATCGTTCCTTTTAACAACATCCAATTTATTAGAAATATTTTCTTGTTGTTAAAAAAATAATCATAATTAAGTTTTTAATGTTGATAGAATTTATTATATTACATATTATATTTCTTATTGTTATGGAAAAAATTATTCAATAATATAGTGACAGAATGCACTTTATTTCGCAAAAAATACTTAGGTTTGATTATTGTAAACTCCAATTATGTTAAAAATTTTGAGTTAATCTTAGTTTTTTAATAAAGCCAAAATACACTAATTTTGAATTGATATAATTTTTTTAACAAAATAAAATACCAAGAGTATTTTGATAATTTTGAATCCAAAACTAGGGATAGGGTAAGTAACACCTCTTGCCTCAAGGTAGCTCTGCCTTGATTATTTGTGTGTGCGTAGAACTAGACGGTATAGATTCGTTGTTAATATCATTGTGCATTTCTTACAAATTATAGAAAAGAGAAGATTTTATATTATGTTTTTTTTTTCCTCTTATATATATTAATTCTATTATGGATCCCGAAAATATTAGTTGAATTCTTTTTTTTTTTTTTGTCTCTAATGACCTTGTTTAATTCGTTATTTTCAAAGTTCCCACAAAATGAAAGTGATCGATTCATTTGTTATCGAAGCACCCATGTAATTAAAAGCAACATCTTTATTTCATCTCTAAGCCTTTTCTCTTCATCAAACTCTGATTTCTCAATCCATGTGGATCATCTGTCGACTCATGGATTCTGGATTCAGCATGCTCTTATCACATGTCTCCTAACAAAGAATAGTTTGATACCTATAGGTTAATGAATTACAGTACTATTCTTATGGGTAATGTTGCATCTTGCATAGTCATAGGAAGAGGAACAAATTAAAATCAGAATGTTTGATGGTGTTGTGAGAACTTTGGGTGAAGTTTTGAAAGTTCCAGATTTGAGGAAAAATTTAATTTAGTGGGAGCCTTAGACTCTGTTGGCTACGAGTATAAAATAGAATGTGGAGTAAAGAGGGTAACGAAAGGTGCTATGCTGATCTTGAAGGGTTTGAAAGGTCCTGGAAATATTTATAAGTTGATAGGGAGTATGGATGTAGGTGGAGTTGCTGCCACTATAACTGATGAGGTTGATGATACTATTCTCTAGCATATGCGTTTAGGGCATATAGGGGAATGTAGGATGTTAGAGCTGCATAAAAGGAATCTATTGAAAGGGATGAAATCATACAAGGTTGGATTTTACAAGTTTTATGTTCAAGGGAAATAGCATAAGATGCGGTTTAGAGGTGCTACTCATAGAATAAAGGGAATTATTGACTATATATATTCAGATGTTTAGGGGCTAGTGAGAGTAGCTTCGAAGGAAGTATATATTTCGTGACCATTATCGATATTTTTTCGAGAAAATTTTGGGTATATTTCATGAAACACAAACCTAAAGTTTTTGATAAATTTAAGGTGTGGAAAGCTGAAGTGGAAAACCAGACAGGGAAACGAATTAAGTGACTCAAGACAGATAATGGGAAAGAGTACAAGAATGGACATTTTTTTAAGTTTTGTAAGGAGCATGGGTTTTAGCAGCACTTCACAATTCATAAGACACCTCAGTAGAATGGGGGAGTAGAAAGCATGAACAAAACTATAGTAGAAAATGCACGATGTATTAGATTGAATACAGGACTTCAGATACTTGAGAGGTACAGTGGACCATGGTATTATGTTTGTTAGGCAATAGGATGAGATTTCAGTTGTAGGGTTTGTTGATGCTGATTATGCTAGGTGTTTAGATGATAGAAGGTCTATGACAAAGTATGTATTTACTCTTGCAAGTGGCCCTGGTTGTTGGAGATCCATGGTACAACCTTTAGTGGCTCTATCTACTATTAAGTCTGAATATATGGTGGTGACTGAGGCTGGTAAGAAAGCATTGTGGTTAAAAGGGTTAGTGAAAGAATTGGGCATAAATCAAGGTAGAGTGTAATTATTTTGTGACAATCAGAGTGTCATTTGTTTGGCGAAGCATCAGGTGTATCATGCACAGACCAAGCACATCAATGTGAGGTTTCACAAGGTAAGAGAGTTGATTGCTATGGGTGACTTGATACTTAAGAAGGAACACACTTTAGAAAATGTAGCTGACATGTTGACAAAGACGGTTATCATGGACAAGTACGAGCATTGCTTGGACTTGATTAATGTCTCTCGCTTTTAGACAGGAGATATTCCCCCCAAACCAGTTGGATGAGGTTTACTTGACTCCTGAAGGGGTAAGTACTCATCAAGGTAGAGATTCTTGGAACTTATGGCTCATATGGAGGGAAATCAAGTTCTAGGAACAGGGGCGAATGTGAAGCAAAGTGGAGCATTCCATCCTCATCTCAAATTCAACGTTGAGTAGACTGGGTCGTAGGCCTGAAGGTTTGGGGGATACGAGGGGCAACGCCCCCCACGATATGGTACGGTATAATTAAGAATATTATGGGAATCAGACCATGTAATTTTGTTAGGGTTAAGAATGGGGACAATTATAAATACTCTTTATATAACCCCATGATTGATAAGAAATAACTCTCGCTCTGACTCCCATGGATGTATTCAGGTTTTTTAGGGAACCACGTATATCTGTGTGTTGATCTCTTTACTGTTTTCTCTCAAAGTCATGTGTGTGTGTGTGAATCGATCAAACATAGGACAACCACTTCCTCACATGCAGATTCAACAACAAACATCGTCAGCTCTTGTGAACGGAAGGCTTCATTGGTTAGCTGATCCCGAGCTAAGCATAATTTGTTTTGACCTTACTGATGAGCAATTCAACTGGTTCCAATGACGCCTCATCTTCATGCTTTAAGTGATTGGAAAAACAACTATTAGATCGTAGTTTTAGGAAGATGTCTTTCTTTGGCATTTATGGATGAGGGGAATCATGAGGTTGAGATATTGGAGATTTGGGTTATGAAAGAATATAATGTGAAAGAGTCTTGGATGAAAGAGTTTGTCATTTTCATTGGAGATTACTCGTGGCGGCTACCAATGGTTCGAGTTTTATGTCTTTAGAAGAATGGTAATGTTTTGTTATGGTATAATTGTCACGCCCCTAACTTAATTGTCTGGGACGGACGGCATGGGAATATGGGAACTGATTTAGAATAATCAAAACCTGTACCAAGGTCAAATCATGACATTACAATAATAACCATAGCAACTAAAATGGGTCCCTCATTCCCATATTAAATAAACAAAGGTTACAACAACGCAATCGTAATACAACTCCAAAGATAATTTTGTCTGGACCCACACCCAGGTCGCACAAATAAAGATACAATAATCAATACAACTAAGGTAACAAAGCAAGTCAATCCGTCGACCTCAACTCAGCTCCGGGTGGCCACTCCTTGGTCTCGACGGATCCCCTGAAATATGGATGGGATGAGCAACCTTACCCAATAGGTAGGACTGTGCTAGTGTGTATGAGTGAGTAATAATACACAACATATAATAACACTCATAACAATTTTCACACAATATAATATATCAATGCGCGTGACATGTAATGCAATGACCCATGCATTCCCTAATCCCCATCTACCCCAAATTTTATCCGAGGACGGGTGACACTTAGCGCACAGCACGAGGTCACCAACCGAACCGGTGTCACACAGCATCGGGGGTGACACTTAGCACACAGCACGGGGTCACCAACCGAACCGAAGTCACACAGCACCGGGAATCACATAGCACCGGAGTCACATAGCACCGGGAATCACATAGTACCGGAGTCACACAGCACCGGAATCACATAATACCGGAGTCACATAGCACTGGAATCATATTTAACATCCCAACTCCTCGTGCCTCAGCACGTCAGTAACATATTTATGGCACCTTTGGCAAATCAATAAATACATCTCTTACCAGATGTTACCACCCTAGCCCAATGCACATGATATGCTTAATCACGCACAACAATCTATTTTATTATTCACAACATTAAATAAAACATGCCAAATCGCATCACAGAGCATGTTTCACACTATACAAATTCGCACAGTAATTCATACCCACAATTGTCACAACAAAACAATGCATGCTTTAAGTTTCCAAACTATTCGGGGCTATTTCGTAATTTCCAAAACTTTAGGGATCATTTCGTAATTATCTAAAAATTTAGGGGTCAGAGCGTAATTATGCAAAACCTTTGGGGTCCCCTAGGTAAATATCAAAACTAATTTCCATGGATTTTTCCACTAAGTTTCCAGCAAGCTACTCTCGGCCATGGTCCAAGTTTCGGACAGAATTTCTACTGTCAGTCAAATTTTTACCAATCCAGTACAAAGTAAACTTATAAAAATTCACAGAAAAATCTCTACACCTTACTTGTGTAATTTTCGTAGCTCAAAAGTATATAAAATTTTCCACATCATATATATATATACACACAACCGTATATATATATATATACACCACTTTCATAAAATTTCACTAAATCAAGCAAATACATATATCAAATACTCCCTACGACATCTAGAACTCGAATCTAAGTCCCACCTACCTCAGATCTGAGTAGAAAAGGAGAAATGAGCAAGTTTTTGTTTTTGCCTCAAAACTTCCAACTCCGATTTCTTCCACCTGAGCGAAATCTCGAAAAACGGACAGCGCCACGGTGTTCCTGGTGTCGAAAACTACTTGGGTCGAGTTTCTCCCGGCCCGAACCCCTCTTTCTCTCTCTTCTCTTCTCTCTCTCTCTCTCTCTATCTCTCTCTCTCTCTCTCTCTCCTGCGGTCACTGCCGAAAATGGCTTTCAAAGCCACGGCCAAGGAGAAGAAAAAGAAAGAAAAGAAAGAAAGAAAAAAATGAAAGAGAAAAAGAAAAAGAAAAGGAAAGGAAAGAAAAGAAAATGCCACCCAATACCATTTTGATGTCAAATTTGACCCAGAAAATATAATAGATTAACCCAACATTAAATAAAATATTTTATTGGCCAAAAGTAATACATAATTGGCCAAAATTAAATACCGGGTTTCACAATAATGGAAATTTATTCTCTTATGATCCAAATAACAGAACGTCTAAGATAATTCTTGAAGAGAAACCAAGTTTATATCAGGCATTTTTTTATACGGGCTACCTAAATTCAGTTGATAACCCAATCCGCATGAATACAATGTAGACACTCCTATACCATAACTTTTCTCTAAAGTAGTTGTAATTTTTTATCTTATATCTGCATTGTCTGTATGATCGAGTTTTGTGTGAACTTATCTATTTCTTGTAGCGTTCCTCAAATAGTTGTAATTTCACTCTCCACTAAAATAAATATAATGTGAATTTTCTTACGCATATATTGCTTAGATGTGTAAAATAAAATTATATTATATGATTCTTCTATTGTGTGTGTATATGTAAATCTGAATTCTCATATTCCATAGGTTCTTGTTTTAATTAGCTGATCTCCATTCACAATTGTTCTTCCTTTTTTTTTTCTTTTTTGGGAATTTTAAATTTGTATATAAATTCATATAAAGCACTGAGCATTTGGCAGAATTAATGCTCCGAACGAAGACTGATTTGAATTCTATTTTTATCTTTTTAATTTTTAGGCAAATGATAGTAAGATTGATAGGATATAAAGCCGAGAACCAGTTTTTGATATATGTAATCAAATCAAGCAAGAAGCTATACAAAAACAGATGGAACCCACTTGCTTTTTAATCAGCAATGTGACACCCGGAACGCACGCAAAAGGATTCCCACTAATGGCCCTCTTTTAACTCCATATCAAACACACCTTTTGATTCAAATTTTTATT
>QLOD02174735.1:0-11526 GCA_003260245.2 Sideroxylon spinosum
AAATAAATTAAATTAAAAAATATGTATATTAAAGTTAACTATATATCTTACAACTGATTTAAACATGTACGATGCACAGATTTATTTTATTATATATTTTTTATTTTTTAATTAAATTTTATGTTAATAATCACTTAGGAAAAATAATTTTTATTAAACTATATGTAAAAACATTAACAGTTAAATAAAGATTTAATTTATTAATAAATTATATATATAATTAATTTATTTTTACTAACTAAAATATAGTGATAAATTCAAAGAGAAAATCAAAAAGTTAAAAGTGACCATAAAAATATATAAGCTTATACTAAAATGTAATACACAAAAATATTGATTTTAAAAATATTAAAAAAATATAATAAAATCCAAAAAATTATATAAACAATATATCACGTAAATAAATATAATAATAAATCTGAGAAAAATATAAAATAAATTAAAAAATAATCATAAAAGGGGTTTCTGTTGAAAGTTAATACACAAAGAGTATAAATTTTAACAACAATAAAATACATAATAAAATCTAAAAAATTATATCAACAATCATACTAAAAAAATACAATAAAAATGAAAAAATGATATCTTATAATTTTGACTGAACAAATTAAAAAAAAAATAAAGAGTAGGCTTTTCCTGTAATACACAAAAAATTAAAATTTTATCATTATTGAAAAATTATAAAATTTAGAAATTAATGTTAACAATCACACTAAAAAATAGAATCAAATTTAAAAAAAAAAAAACTCAAACCTTATAAATTTTAACAACCACATTAAAAGAAATAATAAAATCAAAAAAAGCCACACTTGTATATTTTAATGAATTAATTAAAAAATAAGTCAAAACATAAATACATAAACAAAAAAAACCCATCCTTATTCTTAATAACCCCAAAAAAGTTAACAAATAATCACTCTCAACCATGTTAAGCCATTATAATAAAATTGTAGCAAATTTCTTTTTAGGTATGAATGCCATTTTTTACTTCTTCTTTTCTTTTTTTTTTTAACTTGTTATGTGTATTAGAATTTCATGTGAATTTTTTTTCTATTTCATATAAGAATATATTACCTAATCCAATTGATACTAATTTTCTAAATTGAATAAGTGATAACATGCACAATACTAATTTCTTTTAGATTGTATAGTTATAATTTAAAATAATTATAATTATAAATTAATGTTAATAAATTAAAATACTCATTTAAAAGGCTAATTATTATTTTTACATTATTTTGTTTAATAATAAAATTTATTATGTTTTAATTTTTCCTTTGCATTATTTTGTTTATATTTTGTCTAGTAATAATAATAATATTTATTATTAAAACCTTTCTTTAACAAGGTAAATATTTTTTGTTTTATTTTGTTTAATAACAATAATAATATTTATTTTGTTTTAAATAATAATTTATTAAATACAGAAAAATAAAAAAATAAATTTAAAACATAAGGAGTTATATGATAAATAGAAGTGTAGATTAAATAAAAATAAAAAATAAATTTAGTAAAATATTGATTCCATCAATATAATCATATAATTAATCAAATTTTAATAAATAATAATAAATAATAAAAAAGGTTAAAGAATAACAATACTTATTCATATAATTAAATAATTTATAATTATCGTCTCACTTCTTCTTACCATCATAGCGTATATATTGAAAAAATTAAAATTTAAGTACATACCTAGCAAATCGCAAAATCCGAGAAACAATTATTGTAATAAAACATCTCTAATAAATTAAAAAAAGAAATAAGACTTGGTATCTATTTATAAATTTTATTCTATTTAGATTAAAATATTATTTTGAAATTTTGTCTTATTCTAATTAGAATTCAAATCAAAGAAACGTTTGAGCGGCATTTCAATTGGATTAATTTATCCATTGTCAATTTTATTTTTTATTTTTTAATACTGTTTTATATTTTTTAAAAATAAAATTACAATATATATATATATATATATATATAATTTTAATAAAAAATATTACAATTAAATTTAAGGTATAACACTTACTTTGTCTAAGGATAAAAATAATAAAGAATATGTTACTTGTTAATAAATTAAAATCTTTATTTAATAGTTTAATTATTTTATTTAATAATAATTATTATTATATTTATTATTCATTAAATAATAATTTATTAAAATATAAAAAATTATAAATTGAAATTTAACTGATAAATAGAAGTGTAGATTAAATAAAAATATCGAGTGATATCAACAAATATTCTAATTTGACTAAAATTGTAAATAAGTGATAAGTATGTACAATACTAATTTCATTTGAATTATATAATTAAAAACTAAGATAATTATAATTATAAATTTATGTAAATATATTAAAACTTTATTTGGCATGGTAATTATTTTTTTATATTATTTTGTTTAATAACAGTAATACTTATTATGTTTTAAATAAAAATTTATTAAAATATAGAAAAATAAAAAATAAGAAGTTATACAATAAATAAAAGTGTTGATTAATTAAAAATATCAAGTGATGTTCATGAACATTCTGGTCTGAATAAATTTGTGAATAAGTAATAATTATGTACAATACTAATTCATTTTACATTATATAATTGTAAATTAAGATAATTATAGTTATAAATTTATGTAAATAAATTAAATTTTTTTTAATAGGCTAATTAATTTTTTGTATTATTTTGTTTGGTAATATAACATTTATTTAGCAAGGAAAATGTTTTTTTGTATTATTTTGCTTAAATAAAAAATAAGAAGTTACATGATAAATAGAAGTGTCGATCAAATAAAAATATCAAGTGATATCCATGAACATTCTACTTTAAATAAAATTAAAAATTATGAGTAAGTAGTAATTATATAAAATACTAATTTTTATAATTTAATTAAGATATCTATAATAGGGTATCACGACTAGCGTAAGTTAAATATTACGTGATGTAAGATAAATATAATTAAGTGTCACATGTCTCCTACATGAAACAACGGTGTTGACAAAAATATGATATGATATACATTATGTCGGGTGTCTATGCTACTTCTAATCCGGGTGGTGTCTGGTGTCTATTCAAATTCTAGTCCTTGTCAATGTCGAACAACAAGATTGGTTTATAGCCCGATACGCTCAACTTGAGAGGTCTGAAGAGCGATCCCATGGAGGAAGGGGAAGAGGAAGAGTGGCCGGTAATGGTACATGGAAAAAGGGAATAGATTTACAAATTTATAGTTTTGTTAAATGAAATTTAGTTTTTAATTATTAATAACTAGTTCACGTGGACATTCACGTTGCTCTGATTAAATTTCTGAATTAATTTGTGAGAAATTATTTTTTAATAAAAATAAATATATAGCTGATTTTGAAAGCACTGTTATTATTGAGTGTGTGGGTGTGTTTTGTTTGCCGATGCGCCCATCATTTGCGGAAGAATATAACAACCGCAATTATACTGTTCCTCCATCATTTATCATAGTAAAGTTACTAGCTCACAAATGCACGGATTTGGATGAATTTAGGTTAAGTCATAATTAGTCATGACTAAATGGTTAAAACCTAGATATATTTATTTATGAATAAGTTATTATTGGGTGGATTTAGTATGAGTTATATCAAATTCGTGAATCTGGAATCAAAATTTATTTTTTTTTAATTGTAAACATATTTTTTGGTATTTTTCGATACATTTATAATTGATTTACATATTTATAAATTTATACTAATTAATAGATTAAGAATCGGAGGTATATAGATTTTTCTAGAGATATTACGTCTCCTCTAAAGGAGATGATGTTTCCTCCCATAATCTAGCTAGAGAACTATTAAGAAAATAGATATGTGGGGATGAGGTATTAACTCTACTCCTCATGCATATATATCTCTTGACTTGACCTAAGCAAGCACCCCCATGTAAGGAGTATGAAGTCTAATAAATAAGAATATTATTATAATCCATTGAAACAATTAATACTTAATATGAGAGCAAGGGAGGGATGAGATATATACATGCATATAGGTCATATAAAATATCAATTTATTTATCATTCATTTATTAGATTTTTAAGTTGTGAGCCTAATTAGCCAAGTTAAAACTTTTTTCATTTTTATTTCACAGTTTTTTTCATCCATTATTAATCAAGTAAATAACAATTAGGTGTTTAACAAGCTATAACATTGATCTCTTTAAACTTATTAATTGTGTAAATATTGTTTTATTCATCTAATTATATTTATTAATAATTTTAATTTGTTCAAATTCATTTAATTTCAGTTTAATTAAACTGTTGTTGTGGAAGAATAATGCTCTGGAATTATTGATGCAAGCAACGTCGGAGTCCAAATTAGTTTATCTCATGGTGTTACTTTCGCTGCCTTACCAGTGCAACGAATATGTGTAAGCACCATTAAAGCTGGAAATTGTGGTTTCGTAAGCACTATTTTAGATGCCTTCCTACTTGTCCAAACACTTCCTTAATTTGTGCTTTCTCTTCGTAATAGGAGATGGAATATTCCATATGTAAGCTAGCGATTCTCCGCTTGAAGTTGACTTCAAAATCAAAACGATCACAGTAAATTTAAGTTTAGTTTGCCAAAGAAAAATTTGTTCTTTTTAATTACTTTTTTGTTTTATGACTTTTTCCAACAAATTTTAATTTTAATTTTTTAAAGTTTGTCTAGATCAAGAATTTATTAAAGAAAAACAAAAGTAAAAAGTGGATTCAGAATTATTACATGGATTTGAATTATTATGAAAAATAGTAAAAGAACGCACGAAGTGGATATATAAATTAACAATAATTAAATCAAAAGATTAATTTAGTGATGAATGATGCTTATCTTCATATATTTTAAATCTATTTAAAATAAATAATAAGTATTTCAAATTTTATATATATTCTATCTTTTCTTATAACATTTTCTTCTCATGTTCCTTTTCATTTTATCTCTTAATTAAATCCCCTATCAAATCACATCTTTAAGAACCCGTTTGGTAACGCTATCGTTTTTATCTTTATATTTATCTGTTTATATTTTCTGTTATCGATTTTTTTTTCTAAACTAAAAACTAAAAAAGCATTTGGAAAAGTCATTTTATTTACAATATCATTTTTTATTTTCGAAGAAGATTAAATTTTATTAGTTTCTAAAAATTTAATAGAACTTAAAAAATATAATTTACTTTATTTTAATTTAATTGTATCATTTATTTAAAATAATTGAATAAAATATAATTATTATATTATTTAATCCAGAAAATAAAAAATAATTTCATTATAATTTCATTATATTATTAACGAAAATATATTTCATAATAATTAAAATAATTTAATTTTGATATTTATTAAAAATAATTTAATAAAATATATTCCATATTAGTTAAAAAATAAAATTAAATTAAGCATTAAAAAATTAAACTAAATCAACTAATTATTAGTTAACTTAAAGTAAATTAAATTAATTATAAATTAATCATTAGTTAATTATTAAATTTAAGTTAAATTAATCAATTATTAATTAGTTATTAAATTAATTATTATATTTAAGTTAAATTAATTATTAAGTTAAATTAAATATTAAAAAATTAATTATCAAAATTGATTTTTAAATTTATTAATTATAAATTTTAAGTTAAATTAATTAATTATTAAATCAATTATTCAATTAATAACTAATAATTTAAATTAATTTTATATTAATTATCAATTAAATTATATTATATTAATTTTTTTATTTAGTAAAAATAATTTTATTTAATAAAATATTTGAATAAAATAATTTATTCTAATATGATGCAATCAAAATAGATAAAGCGTTAAAATTCACAAAAATGCTTGCAATAAAAAAAATAGAGTGAAAATACTTTTTTTGTTTATGTTTTTCTATTTAAATTTCATTTTTTTAGAAACAAAAAAACATAAAGAGATTTGACAAACTCGTTTTTCATATCAATTTAAAAAATTTGGAAAACATAAACAGAAAAAACAAAAACTTTAGAGCCCGTTTGATAGTGCTGTCATTTTTCTGTTGTTGTTTTTCAGTTGCCTTTTTCTGTTTTGTCTTTTTTAGTGTTGTTTATTTTTTTTGAAACAAAAACTGAAACTGTGCTTTGAAATAAAGTTTTATTTATAATTATTAATTTTTTTACTTTCATAAATTATTTAATTTTATTAGTTTCTAACAATTTAATAGAGTTTAAAAAAATATAATTCATAATATTTATTTAAATATTGAATAAAATATAATTACTAAATCATTTAACCTAGTAAATACAAGATATATTAATTATAAATTCATTATAATATTTACTAAAATATATTTCATAATAATTCAAATAATTTAATTATAACATTTACTGAAAATAATTAAATAATATATTTAATATTAGTAAAAACTAAATAAATTAAATTAATTATTAAATTTAATTTCATCAATTAATGAAGTTATGAAACTTATTAAAAATAATTTAATAAAATATATTCAATATTAATTAAATTAATTAAAATAAATTAATTATAAAATTTAATTTAAATTAATAAATTTTATTTTATTATTTATTAAAAATTATTTTACAAAATGTAATTTATAATGATTAAATTCATTACTAAATTAAATTAATTAATTTAATAAGGTATGTTTTATATAAATTAAATTAACTAAATTCAAAAATATATATTTTATTAAATTACTTTAATAATATATTATAGTTAAATTAAATTATATTTTATCAAAATTATTTAATAAAATATACTAATTAAATTAAATTAATTATTGTATTAAATTATAATTTTTTATTTATTAAAAATAATTTAACAATTAATATTTCATATTCACTAAATTTTAGTTAATAATTAATTTAATTTAAATATTTATTAAAAATAAATTAAAAATATATTACATATTTATTTATATAATTTATTTAATTAAATTATATTATTTACTAAAAATAATTTTATATTAATAAAATATAAAAATAAAGTAATTTATTTTAACATGATAAAGCAAAAATGAATAAAGTAATAAAATATATAAAAATGTTTTCAATAGAAAAAGCTAAAAAAGTGAAAGTACCTTATTTTTATTTTCGTTTTTCTGCTTAGCTTTTCATTTCTTTGAAAACAAAAAAACATAAACAGATTTAACAAACATATTTTTGTTGCGAGTTTATTAAATTTTGAAAGCAAAAACAGAAGAAAAAAAAAACATTACCAAACGGCGCCTACCAAACAGAACCTAAAAGTTTCAAGGTAGATTAGAAACAAAAACATTTTTCTTTCCAGCTAGACAACGCTGTCGTTTTTCTGCTGTCGTTTTCTACTTTTTGTCATTTATTGCTATTCACTTTTTCTAGAATAAAAACTGATACTGTGTTCGGAAATGCATTTGTTTATAATTATTAATTTTTTTCATAAAATATTTAATTTTATTAGTTGTTAAAGATTTACCAGAATTTAAAAAATATATTTTTGATATTAACTTAATTACATTATTTATTTAAAATTTGAATAAAATATAATTACTATATCATTTAATCCAGAAAATATAAAATATATTAATTAAAATTTCATTATAATATTTACTAAAATATATTTCATAATAATTCAAATAATTTAACTATGATATTTATTAAAAATAATTTAACTATGATATTTATTAAAAATAATTTAACAAAATGAAGCCAATATTAGTTAAATTAAATAATTAAATTTCGTATAAAATTTAATTTAAACTAATTAATTTAGTTTTATTATTTATAAAAAATAATTTAAAAATATATTTTATTAATTAAATTAATTACTAAATTTAATTAATTAGTTTAAGAAAATATATTTGTATTTTATTAAATTAATTACTAAACTAAATTAAATAAATTAAAAAATTATTTATGAAATTATTTTAAATAAATATCATAGTTAAATTAAATTATATTTTATCAAAATTATTTAATAAAATATAATAATTAAATTAAATTAATTATTGTATTAAAATATACTTTCTTATATATTAAAAATAATTAATAATTAATATATCATTTTAAGTAAATTTAATTCTTAATTAATTTAATTAATTATTAATTAAAAATAATTTAATAAAATATATTACATATTTATTTAGATAATTTATTTAATTAAAATATATTTTTTTAAAGTAATTTTAGTTTAATAAAATATTTGAATAAAGTAATTTATTTTAATATCATAAAACAAAAACGGATAAAGTAATAAAATTTATAAAAATGTTTGCAACAGAAAAATAAAATAAAGTGAAAACATTTTTATTTTTTTGTTTTCGTTTTTCATTTTTTGGAAACAGTTTTCGTTTTGCAACAAATATGTTTTTATTATCAGTTTACAAATTTTGAAAATATAAATAGAAAATAAAAACGTTATCAAACAGGGCCTTTTGTTTACGTTTTTCTACTTAAGTTTTTATTTTTTAAAAAACAGAAAAAACATAGAGATTTGACAAACACTTTTTTCTCGTCAGTTTACAAAATTTTGAAAACATAAACAGAAAAATAGAAAACAAAATGTTACCAAACAGAACCTAAAAGTTTCTAGGTAGTTTATTCATATTTAAAAAAAAAATTAGATTGTATAGAAAAAACCTTAAAAATATGAAAATTCAAGCACAATTGAAGAATATTTATGCAAGTGTTTTTGTTTTTTAAGTATTTTTAAAATTTCGTGAATATAACATAATTAAATCCTACCAAAAAAAGAAAAAAAACTCAAATTTAGTAAAAATATATACAAAAGAAGGAAAAAAAGTAGGTACTAAAAAATGGTTAAACGTGAAACTAAGTCTACGGAGATTAACAGGAATAAAGCATATCCTTTCCTTATCGAAGTTTTCATGCGTCACTTCGTTGAGTTTATATGTAAATTAATCTTGAGGAATAATATAATTGGTGATATTAGATTTGTTTTCGGGGATTATTAGCTCAAATTTCTTCAGGATTATTAAACTTTATCAACTTGTTAATTTTAGAATTTTTAACAATTAATCTAGTGGTTAATTTCAGAATTTTTATGATTAATTAAGATTCGTGTAATTTGATTAGGACACTCTTAAGGCTCCATTTGGGAATCTTCAGATACCAGCTATTAGTTTTTTGGTTTTTTCTAAAATTACCAAAGTTACCCTTTTATATTTTAATGTTCTTTTAAACCTTTAAAGGCAAAAATGTCAAATTAACAAAAAGTTAAAAAAATCGCTACTAAGGCACCGTTTGACAATACTGTCCTTTTTTTGTTGTTATTTTTCTGTTGTTATTTTCTGTTTTATATTTTCTGTTGTTGTTTATTTTTTCAGAAATAAAAACTGAAACTGTGTTTGGAAATGCAGTTTTGTTTATAATTATTAAATTTTTTATTTTCATAAAATAACTAATTTTATTAGTGTCAAAAAATTTAATAGAATTAAAAATTATATTTCATATTAATTTAATTATATTATTTACTTAAAATTTGAATAAAATATAATTATTGTATCATTTAATCCAATAAATCTAAAATATATTAATTATAATTTAATTATAATATTTACTAAAATATATTTCATAATAATTAAAATAATTAAATTATGATATTTATTAAAAATAATTTAATAAAATATTTAATATTAGTTAGAAATAACTAAATTAGATATTAATTAACTAATCTAATTATGATATTTATTAAAAATAATTTAATAAAATATATTCACTATTAGTTAAAATAACTAAATTATATTAATCATCAAATTAAATTTAATTAATTAATATAATTATGATATTTGTTAAAAATAATTTAATAATAAATTATATTTAATATAAGTTCAGTTAATTAAATTAAATTAATTAATTTAACTTAAATTTTTAAAATATATTAAATATTAAATATATTAATTTAATTAATTTAAGTAATATTAAATATATTTTATTAAAATACTTTAATAAAATATCATAGTTAAATTAAATTATATTTTATCAAAATTATTTATAAAATATATTTATATTAAATAAATTAAATTAATTATTGTATTAAATTATAATATTTTATTTATTAAAAATAATTTATTAATTAATATTTCATATTAAATAAATTTAATTAATAATTAATAATTAATAATTAATTTAATTATTTATTAAAAATAAACTAATAAAAATATTACATATTTATTTAGATAATTTCTTTAATTAAATTATATTTTTTATTAAAATAATTTTAGTTTAATAAAATATTTAAATAAAGTAATTTATTTTAATATGATAAAACAAAATTTGATAAAAAAATAAAATATACAAAAATGTTTGTAACAGAAAAAGAAAATAGAATAAAAACACATTTTTTCTTGGTTTTGTTTTTTTGTTTAAGTTTTCTTTTTTTTTGGAAACAAAAATACGTAAACAGATTTAACAAATATGTTTTTGTTGTCAGTTTACAAAATTTTGAAAACATAAACAAAAAACAAAAACGTTACGAAACGGGGCATAAAAACTAGCTTTTTTCTTTTTCCAAATACAAAAAAGCTAGCTTCTTTGGTTGCCAAACCCAACCTAAATTATTAAAAAAAAAGATCGTGGAGAAGTTTATTTTACTACAGCAATGCAATTAACTTTTATATATACCTACGAGTGATGGAATGTGATGTTGTCATCACTAAGCTCAGATTGATAATTTTTCCCAATTTTCATATTGACAAAACCTATATATATTCGAATCACTACCATTGAGCAGAAGATTCATTGAACATCATAAAGGCATTTGCACCACTCGTCTTAGCCAATGAAGATGGTAACCGGTAATAGTCTTATTCCACTACAACCTTACACTTTATCATTTGCTGATTCAAGACAGTTGGGTGGAAAGTGAAATTCCCTTTCAGCTGAAAACATTGGAAATGAAAGAAAGGGAAGTGGGGCAATAAAAAATAAATTTGAATAACTAATAAAAAGGGAGGTAATTCAATTTTTTTTCCTGTTTGATCTGAAAAATTTAATAAATGGAAGTAAAGTGTAGATAATTTTTTTCTACAATTATATCCCTATAAAATAATAGAAGAAAAGTGAAGTGTGCGTTATAAGCACATAAGTTGAATTTATTAATTAATAGTTAAAATTAAAATACTTCACCTTCACTTCCTTCCATTTTTGGAGGTTCAGAAGAGAAGAATTATCTATTATTTAAGTCCACAAACTGCTTCTCTTAACTTAATTCACTTTACTTTCCTTTCCCTTCAAACTCTTCAATCTGCTAAAATTTACATTAATTAACTGTACATCTTGGAATCTCTATATCCCTCCCAAAACCCTCAATCCAAGATGGACTATTAATTTATTGTGCTTATGACAATCGGCGGACCCATTAGGGCACATTGCCCCCAAAATATTATGAACAAAAAGACAAATAAATTTGATGATATACTTAACCAAATATATTTTTAAATGAAAAAATATTTTGTCTTTACATCTTCTGTAATATTGATCTGGGTTTTTCTGATTTATCTTTCTTCATACATTTTTCCACGCGATAAAATTAGCAAATTTTACCAA
>QLOD02174774.1:0-11519 GCA_003260245.2 Sideroxylon spinosum
AGTCCTCGAAGTAGTATTGCACCAGCATCTGATGTCCATCGTCTTCAGTTATAAGGTCTCTCTCTCTCTCTCTCTCTGTGAGAGAACCTTAATTTGGAAAAATATATACATGGACTATTAAAGTCTATATGTGTGTGTGTGTATATATATATATTACGTCTAGGATTAAGGATGAGGATGTGGTCCTATCCAGTAGTGGTTAGGCCAGTGTTTGACAAGTACCATTAAGGGTCTAAATTGGCTGGCTAGTTAGGAAGGTTGCCTGGTTTGATTAAAATTGCTATATTTAGGGTCCGGCTTGGCTTGGTTTTTGAGATTTTTGACCCGGTAAACATTGCACCAAAGTTGCTGACAAATATTATATATAGAGTTCAGATTGGATTTCCATATAAACAATAAGGCAGCTCTAGGTTTTACGTATGGTTGGTACAAACTTGTGCTGACATCCTAACTATACTTTCTCCCAACCATTTGGACTCATATTTATGCACATTTTTATTTTATTTTATTTTATTTTCTATTCAGCTCTATTAAAAATCTGTACACCAAACATAAAGAATGACTAGTAATGAATGACTTACCAATCTCGACCATTAGTTGAGTGGGTTATTTCTGACTTCTACACAAATAAATCCTTATAAGTCAGTTATCAGGAATGAGATTAGGACTGTTTTGCAAAAGTATCGTTGTGCCTCCTTCACGCCTTTGGATCGTGGGGAGGAGGCATGGGGGATGGCGTCTTTGCTGCACATCAGCAACCCCTAGTCCTTGTAAATGACAATAAAAGGCCTTTTTTTAAGACTAAAAATTATAACATTAATTATTGGTGTGTGTAGATTCAAAACCACCTCAATATCTATATAGTCAACGAACTCAGGAATTTAAATTTAAAATACTTTTCACCTTGAATTTGTTTAATTGATTAGAATACTTTTTTTTTTCTCTCAACTTTGATTGTTTTTTCAGTCATTTCATATGAAAATACTCTCTCACCCTTCTCTCGGTCTCTTATGGTTAGGGTTTTTTATTTTTTTTTTAACTTATGTAAGTTTATTTTACAAATTTATATTTAAACTATTTACAGATCAAATTTTATATTAGTACCTTTAGATATGGGCAATCTCAACTATATATTTATTACATATTTATTATTATCAAATCAAGCAACGTTGAGGGAAGAAAAATTTTCATTTACAGAATGAGGGGATACCCACACCATCATATTTAATTTTCCTTCACTCCATTTTCCTTATCAAACAGAACCTAACCGGCCATAATCTCTCAAAAATTTTAAAAATCGTATTTTTATTTCTGTCTTATAAGATTTGAATATTTATGATTAAAACCATTTTATCAATCCGTCCAAAATTCAAAATATTTCTCACACGTGTGTAGTTATATTGTTGATATTAAATATCTCATTCTCAGTTCATTAACTTGATGCAGCTTAATAGAAAAACTGAATTAGAGAGCATTGTTTCAAGAGTGCACTATACCCCATTTTTATACCTCAAAACGGCTTTTTGAGTTTTGACTGGCTGAAACTAGAAGGTCCTTTCAACCAAGGGGACATAGTTGAAATTCATCAATGACAGTAGCAATAATTTAGCAGTGCTCAATAAAAATTACCAACTATTATTTCTCCCATTAAAGAACCTCAGTGAATCTAACAAATCTCCTGCATCAAGGTCGTTTAGAAAGAATCACATACCATTTAAACTTGTTTTTAGAGTGTTTGGAATTTTAGAAAGAATCACATACCATTTAAACTTAATTTTCGAATATGTTTGGAATGATAAAAAAATGAGATAAGATAGAATAAATATTAGATTCATAATTTCTACAGTGAAATAAAAAGTAAAGGTGACTACTTTTAGAGATTTTTAAAAGTTTTCAGAGATTTTCAAAATTTACAGCAAACTAAACGAAATCTTATTGTGAACTGTTCGATTTTGATCTAATAACTTACAAAGTCTTACAAAGTCAATGTCTTGGGCTAACCTCGCTCTTCTCTTTCCAAAAACAATCTTAATTTGGCAATTTAAATTTCTCATTACCGATCCAGAATTTTCACAAGGTCCCCTGCATTGATCCAGACCATTTATTTATTTATTTATTTTTGCCTTGTAAGATTTCAATATATATCTATCTAGAAAGAGAGAGAGAGAGAGAGAGTTTGTGTGTTCAATGGTTACAGACATCACAAGACATTACCTTGGGTGGAATTCCCTTGTAGCACCCATTCAGAAATGTTTGTAATACCATAAAACATCCTGTAATTTGACGTCCCTCTCTGGGATATGCCATTGAAGGTTAAATCAAAACCCAAAACAAAAAAATGAGCAAGATCGAAGAGCACCCTTGCATCTATAGGGAACCTCAATCAACTTGGCTTCCGAAGCACATTCTTCAAATGGAGGTGGCCGGGAAATAGGATACCATAAACCAAAACGTTTTTTTTTGGCTAGCTTACTGTTTAAGCGAGACTATATATTTCTGTAAGCAACTTCTCTGCAAGTACTTTCAGCCCTCTAAACTTCTTCACGAACAACAGCGATGGGTTTTCTTCAGATAATCAACCAACCTGTGCATATTAAAATGGTGGATAAAACTCACGATTTTAACGCAAATGAGTTAAACAGTAGACAAGTTCTTAATAAGATTGTAACCAAATTATCAACTCTTTTATATGGTGTTGGTAATTTTGGGTTAGAAGGATTACCGTGTGTCGTACCAGCCCCCTTTTTTTTTTAAGGGGTGACAATAACTTGGGAGTCCATAAATTCAAAGCAGGGAAATTTCATAAAATTTTGCCATATTTGGTACAGTCTAAACCGCACGCATACAAATACAATATTCAGATATGACACGACACGAGCACACAAATAGGTTTATTTTTAAAAATATCAGGACACGGCAATAATAGGAACCTGTTAATGAATAAACATATATTTTATATATATACATGAAAGACAAATATTTATTTAGTTCCATATTAAAAAAATCATTTCTACTTTTTATATCTATTTTAGAAAATTTACAGATAAATTAGAACCTCTAGGTCTTTTATTTTCAAAAATTAAAAAAATATATATATTTTTTATTTTATTATTTAACTCCAATAGTCCCTCTAATCACTAGGATTAAGACTGCATATATTGGCCCGTTCCAGACCCTGCCGGACTGCCCTTATTGTATTTGAGGAACGGACATGTGTAATATTTATGTCAAATTATGTATCACAAATCTTATAGATAACCTTATGTTTATGTATCGTATTGAATCATGCATAGTAAGTTTCTTTGGAAAAATAAAAAATGTGACAACTAGTATAATAACCTAAAAAATAAAAGATGGATAGCATAACAAACAAAAAAAAAATACCAGCAATTAATCTTGTTCAATTTAACTATTTTCCTTATTTACAAGAATAAAATTTTCTAGTGTTCAACGAACTAATCCTACTTTTGATAGTTTGGGCCAGTTTGCGCGCACCTCGACTAATTCCTGGGGTCCTGAAGTTAACGACCGGGTAACTCTTCAGTGGCCTTGAGGAAACTCGAACTAGTAATCACTGGGGAGCAAACCCAAGATCTTACCAGTTGAACGAACTAATCCTACTTAAGTAAATAAAAATACTTGCATATTTATAATTCAAAATTCAGTGCATAAAAAACCTTAGCTATCATTTCAAAGACCTTATCTCAATTGAACAATATTTTTTTTTTTTTAAGCTTTCCACAATGAACTGATTCGGTGTAGCAGTAATTTTATTCAATTTCTCATAATTTTATTTTATCAAGGCATAACTATTATGTAGTAAATTGTTATAGAGTTATTATAATTAAAGAAAAACATTATATCATTAAATTCTCCCTCTCAAATTAAGAGAGCAATAATTTGCTCTACATTTTATATTTACATTTTCAGTTTTATATTAAAGCACTCCTCTTATTCTCATTTACTCTCCTCATTGATGTTATTCTCTTTCACTCTCCTCATTGATGTTTCATATGAATATGGTAAATATTGATTTGAATGGGGGGAGGGGGGGACTTCACTGCAATGAGTCAATGACCAATTAATTCGTTAAAGTAACTTGCAAGTCTACCATTATTTTTAATTTATCGGTTGTCTTTAACAAAATTTGCCTATTTTCTCCTTTAGATTGCAAACACAGATAAAAACCCAATATATAATCTTATCAAAATAAAAATCTTACATATAGTTTCATTTCTTGGTTGTCATGTTTTTGCTAGTGAATTGGTAAACTTTTACGATCTTAAAACTATAATGGTCTTTATATCGGATGTATCATACGATGTGAATGTAATAACATAAGGTGTATAGTTTGGAAATTTTTTGAGAAAACTAAATACACTCATAAGATAAGAATAAAATGCCTCTCTGGTGACACGTATCATACCTATCGTATCGTATATCATAGTTTTTGACAACCACTAATATCTAAAAAATGTTCAGCTCAAATACGACTAAACAATTAATATAATATGTTTAAACAAGTATCTGACATGCACAAAGAGTATCCAATGAATGTCAGTGTCCAACATAGACACAACACCAGTAAGTTACCTAATTAGAAGTTTGTGCGTCTTAGGTTATAATTTAAAATGCACCAACTTTTCCCATACAAGGAAACATAGAAATACGATTAAAGAATCTAACTAGAAGAAAATTATATCAAGATGACTTGAAACGCAAAACAAACTTATCATCAGACATTGTGACATTGATACTTGTGAGAATATTGAATTTTTTATAGTTAACACGGGCACATACCAGTTAGTACTTTCTTCTTTCATTTCTCAGACTTCAAGATACCGTCCTCCCAAAGCAAATTGACTCAAAATATAAATTCTTTGACCATTTATCCTGTTAAAAGCAAGGGTTAATACAGCCATGAAAATATACAAGTTATTGACATTATTAAACTACGGTACAGAGAACTCTAAACTATTTGATACTGCCAAAATTAAATGTGTACGCATGTATAGGTATAATTGTGGAAACTGATTGAATGCTCTGGCTTCTATTACATTACAGTCAATTCCCAACTGAAAATTTTTAGTTGGACAACTCCATAAAGAATGTTAACCCACGTAACTAGTCTTTTCTGACAATTACTTTTATTATTACGTCTTTCTTCAATATGCATCCCCGCTAAGTAAAGAAGCAACAACCATATAATATTTTGAAAGAAAAGCCATCTAAGATGGTTTTCATTAATGAGCCACTACAGAAAATGATTTGATAAGATTTGACAGGGCCAAAGGCAGGAGGAACGCTCAACGGAACAAAATGCAGCCAGAAAAGAATACCATCACTTTAGATTACACATAAGCTGATTAGAGACTAACGTATCCACCACATGTTTTATTGAGGATCTACTCCAGTTGAGTTTTAAGTGCAAATCAGCAGCAAAAATTTCTTAGAAAACCTGCACCAACAGCAGCCCATGCAAGAACAAACAATTGTTGTTGCTCTTAGAAGAACATGGTTTATGTTCTTTTTACAGTTTACAAAGGATAAAACCAACATAATGTTGCAAGGAAGAGAAGTTAACACGCAATCACCAATACAGTTGAGGAGACAAGGCAAAGTCAGTGTAATCTTCCAAAGTTAAGTTGCCATCACTGGCTGGCAAGTTAGCTTATAGGCTAACCAGTTTACAAGCCTCACAGAATTAAATGTTGATAATTCTATCAAAAAGCAATTGCCTGTCAATGTTTGACCTAAATGAATAGATGAGCTATCCCATGCAGACAAACTATGATATGAGAAAACTACCCAGTTTAAAATTAAGGGTCCATTTGATAGCGCTTTCTTGTTAAGATACCGTTTGATAAGTCTTGTTCTGTCCTTCATCTTTTGTAAAATTTTTTAAGACAGGAAAGGAACATTATTGACAGTTTGGTTTTGTTGCAAGCAAAACTTTCTAAACAATGCAAACTCCAAAAATGGGGTTCACTTGTGTTCACAGAAAATGAGAACATGGAGCCCCTTTCCTCTCTTCCCATGTCTTACATTTTTGTCTGCAAAATTGTGCACCATTCCTTCCGAGAAAACCCATCAACCACCAATGTGCACCAACATTCACTACCACCACCACTTGCCACAAGCTATCAACTATACCCACCCGATCCATGGCTATCATGCACCACCATCCACAGCTTCTCCCTCCACTAGATTTTTTTTTTTTTCCTTTTTTTCTCTGATTGATCTGCTCTTCTTCCACCTATTTCCTAATTCCCTTTCTATCCTCCTTACTCCATTTTCTTTCAAACAAGTCAAGAATTTAGATTGTGTGCCCAATAAAAGCAATCCATACTTCAGGAACCAATAGTCATCAGTAACCCCCCCTTTTCTACTCTCTCTCTCTCTCTCTGAATAATGAAAAGAAAATAATGCTTGTTTGGGAATACCAAATCCGTACTAAATTTTTTTTTAATATTTCTGTTAAAAAAAAAATGCAGAAAAGTTTCTTTTTTCTTCTGTCAAACAAGGTGAAAAAATATAAGAAAATGAAAACTGACAACTTCTGCAAATACAAACCAAGTCTTCTAAGTTCTATCAGCAAACTTACCTTATAACCAGACAGCAGGGCATGACAGGTGTTAACCAGAAATTTGCAACATAGAATTAAGGTAATTTAGCTAATATGGTCCCCCCCTTCCCCCCCTCTCTCTTTCTCTCTCTAATAAGTATACTCCTATACTTTAGACAAATTGCTGAATTAAAAGGTAGATATGAGAGCACAGTTTTAAATACAAGAAGAATAACCTTTGTTTATTCATGTTACTAGGGGAAACAGGTTTGATAAATATTAACCATGTCAGGCCACAACAAACTAGATCAATTACACACTAGTCTCTCAATGTTTTGTGGCTGTCACCTATTTTTCCAACAATAATTTATATCATAATTAAGCTTCAAGTATTGTCCTGATAAAGTCTGGCAAAATGGAAAGCTATGGGAGACATTTTATGTATCCTAGAATAGTGTAGAAGTAATTTTTTCAGTAGTCTACCAATGCATTTTTTTCCCTTTATTATAGAAGAGGGGTCTGTAGGTGAATTGTGGTTATGTATCAATAAAGAAAAAAGACTCTTCAAGGCCTACAATGCCCTAAGCAATATTGCCACATCACTTCTACCATATCAAAAGGCGGCAACAACGTCTAATGAAAAGGTTACTCAGGGTTTTTTATTAAGTATTTTTCAGTCCTCATACTTTTTGGAATATTGGAGATGGCAGGCTGATGAATCTACCTCAAGTATTAAAAGACAAGACAATCTGGCAATATTTAAACCATTCAATCTTGTTTTACGCAGACCTTTTACCTCAAAAACCGTTCAAGAGGAAGGGTTCTCAAACAATATAAAAACCAAAAAGAAATGACGAAAAGCAATGTCGTTTTGCAGTTAAATTGATACAACAGTACCTTAACATGGGTGCCAGGAAAGGCCGACGTTCGCAAAGTTTCTTGTGTCACATCTTCTGATCTCCACTTCGATCTACTTAGTATAAATGCAGCTTGATCTTCTGTAGCTGCAATTGATGTAATTCGATATCCATTCTCCCACCTTCTATGAATTCCTTCACTTGGATAAAGGAAATCAAGTTCCACAACCTGCAAATAATGTAAAAAAGATGTCAGTTTTTTTCAGCCATAAATTTCAGTCGAGTGTAAACAGAACAGAAAAATAGAGTACCTGGTTAGAATAACCGGAATCTCGAGACATTATAATGGCCCATCTGCTCCCTGCAGTGGCCATGGAGGTCACAGAAAAGCCTTCTTTCCACTTCTTGTTGATCCATTTGAAAGGAAATACATCACTAACTTTGTATGACTGTTGAGTATAGGTTGTCCCTTCAACAACAAGAAAAGATAAGTAAAATCAGCAACAATCATCAAATGACTCTGGCAAGAACTGAAATTTGACAGGGAACTGAAGACATGCACTTTGAGGCCCTAAAACACAGATAATAATAGGGTCAGCATCCTTGCCAGTTGATTGGGAAACTTTGCAAAGACATGGTATGATTACATTGTAAGCAAGTACCTCAAAGAAAAAAGAAAAAGAAAATGCAAAACAAAATTAAAACATAAGGAAAGAAAGAAAGATACAAAAAGAAATTGCATTATTGTCCCTGGATCAATAATTAATTATGCATTCCATTGCAAAATAAACAAGTTCCCTAAGTTTTTTATGTCAGTGGCTCAATGAATCCTGGATAATGTAAATGCTGATTGAAGGAGGGGTAAAGAATCAATTACTCATTACAAAAATTTTACTTAAATGCATATTATTCTTGTGCATGAAAAAGGCAACGCTACCTATGTCATGCACAGTACAGGTCTTGCACAAATCAGTTAATCAGAATACATTGGCATCTCTAGATACAAAACTAATTTGGATTTATGTCATCAAGATAATACTGTTGAAATGCATAAATTCAGCATTGACTATTGAAATGTTTGAAATTTCTTATATTCACTGCCATAAAAACACAAAAGTATATCCAGACTGGTTTAGCATTTGATGTGTTACAAGAACAAAACTGAGGGAAGAAATAGAAAAACAATTTGGATCCTGAAATTGAGTATAGTGGAATCAAATTACCTAATTTTATAGTTCACATTCCAGAAATGTCGATTAGCATGTTTGGTAAGAAACACAAAATATGATTTATCTTTTCAATCTAAAGTGACAGCAATTCAATCCAAATTTTGGACCAGAAAACAGGGATACCAACATTGCCTAATTCATGGAATCAAATGTTATCCGTGCTAAAGTGGTGGGATCAAACAAACAGAAGACACAGAATAGAGAAAAAGCTAGAGAGTAAGAGAGAGAAGGGACAGAACTAGAGAGGAAGAGAAAGAAGAAAGAAAACTGCAGAGGGAAAAGAGAGGGGAGGGAAGAAACAAGATTCATGAGCTGTCCATATTTCATATTTGAGCATCATACTTAGAACAAACACTCAGCGTCGTATAATTAAGAAACTGAGGAACAACCAATAACCAAGGTGAAGCCAACAATTAATCGTGGGTCAACTAAACAGTTTTATTCAAGGGGGAATTCTTCAAAGTCCATCCAAGAGGGATGTCTCCATCAACTCTCTCAGGACGAGAAGAAACTCAACTCCATCAAGTGAAATTGACACACTCCTGCATCACCCAACCACAAACTAAGGAGTCGTGCAATCTTCTTTCTATACTTATGCATAATGGATGGTTTGAGCCCGGTGTCCCTACCAACTTCCCGGGGTACTCTTAGGATATTTATTTTTGAAGGCATTAACCTTTGGCATTGTTTATAGGACTCAGCAGTGGAGGCCATGCTTTTGCACCATAAGTAACAAATTTATTAACCAAAAACAATTCTCCAACAATCTCTTTAATTCCCATCACTTAGACTACCATTTGACAAGGACACCATCCTCTTTAGTAACTAGCAACCAAACTGATTTATTTCATTGGACTTCACCGGAAAAGGTCAAAAGAGGTGAGATGGTCGCCAAGAAATGGGAAGTGGAGGATATTCATACTAGCACGATTGCGGGAGACGAAGGTCAGCAAAGATGAGGGATCCCACATGGCTGCATGTGCAGAATGGAACCCTGCGACTAAATCTCAAGCGCCTAGCTGTAACGGAGCATGAAAGCGCATGAATGGGCAAGTGGCTTCATGGCTCAGTGACGAGGCTTTGTCAACATTAGACCAGGCTCATGATGGCTCCAGTTGGGTTGCTGATGGCAATTGAGATCGAAGAGTGACAGTAGCGAAGGTTTGGCATTTTTCCAGCGAGGCCAATGTTATGAACTCTGAAGGCATTGACAAGGATCAACAATTTGAGGCAAACAACATGGGGCAGTTGGCTGATGGTTCTGAAGTCAGAATAGTGGTGATTAGTTCTCTAGCAGCAATGGAGCCTTTGGAAAGTTTAAGCTTTCTGTTCTGATATTAACTTTGATAGGATCAAACAAACAAGAGTGCATAAGACAAGAGAGGAAAGTAGAGCGAAAGATAGAAAACAAGAGGAGAGAAAGAAAAGAGAGAACTTGAGAGGGAGAAGAAGAGAGGAAAGGGAAGAAACAAGCTTCATGTGTTGTCCATATTTCATTTTTTAAATATAACAATACTTATAACCTACATTCAGAATCATATAAATAAGCAAATAGAGGAAAAACCAACTGACTAACCTAGGGAAAGCCAACACACAATCGTAGGGCAACTACACAGTTTTTATTCAAGGGGGGAAGTCTTCAACAAAAAGTCTATACAAGAGGGATGTCCTTATCATAAACTTTATTGTATCATATGATGCCTTCTCAAGAAGTGATGTGAACCTAAGTGGATACCAATTTCTTTCACTCACCCTTGGACATTACTACCAAGGCACTGCCATTGGATGCACCTGCAAGTGATGTAATGTAATAGTTCTTGTCCCACTGCTCCATTATCCACTCCTGATGAAGAATTTGGAAAGAACTGACTTGCTAGGGCATTGCCTCTGATTAATTGAATCATCAAAACACACAGTAAGGACAAAAAAACATACCTTGTGCAAGAAAAAAGGTGAGAGTTCATAGACCTGGGATAAAAAACCAGTCCCTCCATCCATAATAACCGCCCACAAATTTACTGAGGAAGATACACAGCTAATGTACAAACCATCTTCCTTTCCTTTCTCCACGTGCTGGTGAAGTCTTGAATCAATTACATTGTAGTGATATCTGCAGTCAAAGTTCCCATTAGTTTTTCAACTAAGGGAGCACTAGTCCCACACGTTGTGATATGGAACAGAGATCTATATACAACAGCTGAAAAGTTGTTTTTTTTTTTCCCGTCAAATTTTCTTCACAGATTCCAGTACGCGAGGCTCCTTTACTCAGGTGAAGTGAAGGTAACCTCCAAAGCAGTGGAGTACATTAAACCTAGCCCATGGGCAACTAATAGGAGAGGAATAAACGAAAAGGAAACATAAAGTATTACACCTGATATTTTTTGACTGGTTAAAGGAACCAGAAATCCGGCTGGTTAAGTGCTTTGACCAATAAAAGCTACTCATTTTAACTGACAGAAAAACAAGTAAAGATAGCAAAACTCCCACAGCTACAATCCTAGTATCGATGTGTTTACATAGTTAATAGTTATCCCCATAAAAAGAACCAAAAAATAAAATAAAATAAAATAAAAACAAAAGGAAATCCAGATATTTCTCCTAGTTATTTTGTCCATTTGGGTTTGCAGTCCTTTTTAAGATAGCAAAACTGCCAGAGCTACAATCCTAGCAAGCATGTGTTTACATAGTTAATAGTTATAATCATAAAGAGGACAGTAACAACAAATTCAAAAAAAACAAGGAACTCTCTAGTTATTTCTCCAAGAATATCTTTTATTTCTGCTTCTTTTTGTTTTTTTTTTTTTAGGTTTTTTATATTTCAATGATTTTATGAAATATAATGACATTTTATTTTATGGAGTCATGGAA
>QLOD02174809.1:0-11515 GCA_003260245.2 Sideroxylon spinosum
GTATAATATGATTATAATATATTACTTATTTGACTACATGATTCAAGTTAGAAAATAAATAAATTGAAAAGTGCTCAAAAAGATACGAATAATAATACTTTAAAAAAATTTCAATGAAAAACGCTGCTATTAAAAAGACTTAAAAAAACACAAACAAACAAAACATACATACCTTAAAGCAGAGCTGAAAATGTAACATACATACATACATATATGTATTAAAACCAGTAAAGTGCTGAAACAGTACTTGAAATGTAATGTACGTACACATATATATACATATATTATACATATAAAGAAGATCAAACTAAGCTTTGAAATGTGAATTAACAAAGAAAAAAAAAAAAAAAAAAGAAAACACTTTCCTCAGTTATGAAACGATTAGAAGAAGATGAAGTTTGAGAAAAGTTTTGAAAATTTACCAAAGCAATAAAGTTCAAAGGGTTTAATTTGTACTAGGACATATATGTATTTTTTTTTTATTCTTTATTTCATGGGTAAAAGTGTCGTTTTAAAAGTTTCATCAAACAACTCTTCTATTCTCTCCATTTTTTTCCACTTTTGGGAGGATAAAAATTTTAAGAACTAACCACTTACTCTTTTTCCCATTTCTTTTATTTGGTTTTCTAGAAAAACTAACAAAGAAGAGCTAAGTTTTAAAATTATTTCTTCTTTTATTTTCTTCTCATTTCTATCCATCCAAACAGGTTGTAACGTTTGAAGATCCCAATGGCATTTATATAGTCTGAAAGAGGGAGAAAAAAAAAACACAAAATATATTTTTTAATGTCGACTACATTAATTTACATTTAGGCTTAGTTGAGGAACGATTAACTACAATTTTTTTCGTTTTAGCTATATTTCATCTTATATGATTTTTTTTTTTTTTTTTTTAAATTAGAATGCCTTTTCTTTTAGTTCAACAATTTTAAGCATGTTATTTACATCTATAAATACAATTAAAAAAAAGATTAAGTATAAAAAAATTAAGTATGGATAAAAAAAATGAATTTTTTAAATCACATTCTTTCATAAGTAGATGAATTTTCTATTTGGAAACATTTTTTATTTTATTTTTATTTTCTAATTAATGTAATTAATATGCCTAAAAACTATTATCATTAATAATAGTACTGCTATTACTACTACTACCACCACCACCACCACCACTGGTAGTTAGAATAATTATAATTGCATTTTTTTTTTTTGAATCCATTTGTTCTTGTTCTAAAAAAAATGAAATGGTTTTTAAAATAAAAATTTTAGTTTAAATCTCTAACTATTACATTTTAGTCATTTATTTATATGACTCGTTTATACAAATATAAATAAAATGAATGACTAAAGAAAATTGATAAGTGTACTATTTTAATAATTTTTCAAACTTCATATTACTCGTTTTTCATTGAAACTATTGTAAAGTGAGAAAGATAATGGAAGAGTGCAAATATTTCTATTAATACTATTAATAACTAAAATGCAAAGGTGATAATAAACTTTGTATTTATATATGTTCACCACACTTTTTGCTTTGCCCAATATGTAGCGCTGCGACAATCCCTAGACCGCTGTGTCTAGGACCCCGAAAAGAGAAGGTCCGAAATCTTTAAAATTTGATATTAATCATAAAAATATTAAATAATAATTTTAAATATCAAATTTTAATAAATTTATGAAGCTTTTTACTTTTTTTTTTTTTTCTAATTCTCAAGTAATAGAAATTTTCAACTTCCTACTTGATAATTCAGTAAACTGGTGTCTCGCTGAAAGATGGTTGACCCGAGTTCGAGCTGCTACCTTGAACACCAGTGTGGTACCTGTCAAAAACCCTCTGACACTTAAGTTTGCAATCAGAAATTCCCAGAATATTTCAGTAAAGGTTTTGTTAATGGAAAACATACCTCCTACCTCCAATTGATAAAGCGGTCATACTTATATGTCAGCGGCCTCACGTGGTGTGACATGCACAAGGTGCCCATAACTGTAAAATATCATCCCCCAGTGACACAATGCCACTTGTCATATAGATTCCCAGCAAGAACCCTTGTTCGTTATCTATATATTCGTGGTTGATCACAGTTAAGCTTCTTCAGGCGCCATTACTAGAACTACCATGATGAGGTCGTACGTATGACACGTGACGTCAGCAAGCATGGATCAAATGAACTACAGTCGATCGGGAAACAAGGCTCTAATCGGTAAATGGACATTCGGTTGGGCTGTTCAATATGGTATCCTGTTCATTCGAGCTTTACGGATCAGCCAAATGGATACTCGATCGGGTTGTCCAATACGGATACAGATTTCCCAGTCATACTATGTGGGTTATCCTCATATCAAATGCCCCTGATTCTCTTGATCTTGCTAGCGAAGCCAAGAGAATCTAATAGGCCATTTTTCTTGTGAGTATTTCAATCTGGGGAGCCACGTGTTCCGATCAGTTCAGCGTTGGTGTGAAGTTTCTCCTAAAGGTTCTAAAGATTGGGTGGGTGGCGCCGATTGCACCTTTCCTAAAAGCCATTTAACGCGCCACGGTCGTCATTAATTGTGTACAATATTAAAGAGCTGCAACATTTCTCTCTCATGGAGGCATCGTTTGCAATCCTATCCGTTGATATTGCCTAATCCACACCGTCGATTTTGAAATGAGATTTCCTGGGGGATTTAATGTTTTTACCTTTACGTGTCGTCCATACTTCCGGTTATCTTTCTTGTGCTTCGAATTATTTGTTTCCAGTGATCCATTTCTCCGTGTGTAAGCATCATTACCGTGTTTGGAAAATTAGGTTGGGGCTGCGTTTCTCCTTCTCATCTTTTTCTCCAGATTATGCATCGATTGGTCCGAATGGTGATTTAGTTCTATCACAAAGAGCGTTGAATCCCTAATTTTGAGGGATTTGTAGGAGCTTCTGTGTTTTTAAGGAGAATTTGTGGGACTTTACGTTTTGAGTCATATATCGAGGTTTTGAGGGAAACCATGACTGGAGCTGAGGAGAATGGTCCAAGTGACTTGGTTAGGGTAAGGCGGATAGCTTCTAGGTCCTGCCCTGGAATTATGGAGGAGACGCTAAAGGAGAATCTGGGTCCCATCATAGACATGTTTGAGCTGGATGTTGGAGAATCCAACACATCTGGAGACGAGTGGCCTCAGTTCTAAGTCGAGGAAATTAGGTCCTCCTTAGATGCGATGAAGATCCGAAAGTTGTGGTCTAAATTTCAATTTCCCCGAACGCTCTCTTTAGGGTTCCCGGGGAGAATGATAAGGCCAATTGGCTGAGGGGTAGACAAATATCAGTGTATGAGAGAGCCTTACATGGCAGCCTTCGTTTCCTCATAATTTAACCGGTTCGAGAGGTCTTGCAGCAATTGGACTTGGCGCTAAGCCAGATCCTCCCAAATAGTTGGAGGATAATGGTTGGATGCGTTTGTAATTTGGAGGGTAGCCACCGGTCATGAGTTTACAGCTAAAGAGTTCCTTTACTGTTACAAGGTCACCGAGGTGGGCGGAGGTTGATGGTTCTTCTTAGGTAGAGAGAGAGATTTCAACCTGGTGACTCATCTGCCAACCTCCCACAAGGACTGGAAAGACAAGTTCTTTTTTTCCTATGGAGATGGTTTAGAGCACCAACGCTGGGAGTCTCCTGACCAGGTGGTGGTACAAGTGCCCAAGCAATGGGGCAACTCGATGAAGAAAAGTGCACATTCGCATTTAGCTGTTTCTCATTTTCTCTTCTTCTTTTCCTTCTTTTTTTTTTTTTAACATGCTTGATTGATTTTTTAACCCGAGCCCAGCCGAGGCTGACCGATGAGCTCAAGGCCAAGGTAAAAGCCACCCAGAAACACAATGTTCACAAGGTTGAGTTACTGGTCAGTGTAGAATCATTGGCCACATATATGCTCGAACCCAACTCAACTGGAAAGGCTTTAGCAGCCGAACTTGAGTGGAGTGAGTTTCGAGTCTATTCGTTTAGCTATTTATTATTGTGTAAACTCACTTTGATCTTTCTTTTCTTTCCAGACAACCCATCAGCCCCTCCAGTAGCCAGAATGGTGTAATTTAACGTGGAAAGGCTATCCAAATGGAAGCAAAAAGAAACTGTTGAGGAGGAGGGAAATAAGAGGGCCAAAGTTGTATTGGTAGCAGTTCCGGTACCAAGGATAGTGCCCTTGCTGATCGAGCAACGGCAGAGGATCCAACCAGCAAGGGGTGATGAAGTGGGCGATGGCCAATTGAAAGATCTTTCCGTCTGACCTAGTTTAAGCCTATCATCTCGAATATCCGAAGCTGCTGCCTTGTATACATTTTTCTATTTTTTTTTTTACTCTGTGTAATGAACTTTGATTATTATTTTTGAGTTGTTATAGTATCAGACCATTCGCTGTCTTACGGTTATTCTCATTCATTACATTACACTTATTCTTTGATGTTTGTGTAGTTTCAAGTTGTTTTAGTCGGGCTTTCCTACTCGATCGCTCTTGCCGAAGGGGAATCGTTTTTCAAATAGGCCCCAAGTTAATCTATTATGCTTCTTGGAAAGTATTTTAGTCAAGTCTCTTCACTCGGTTGTTCCAATTGAGTAGATTATTTTAGGGTTGTAGGCTTACCTTTCCCTACTTGATTCCGAAGGTTGAGCGGGATCATTGGCCACTCAACTGTTCCAGCCGAGTGGTGTTACTTTTGGCCCATAGACTCTTTTCCCTGCTTGACTCCTTAGGTCAAGTGGGATCATTCATCACTCGACTATTCCAACTGAGTGGAGTTACTTTTGAACAATAAGCTCTTTTCCTTACTCGACTCTATAGGTCGAGGGTGATCGTTTGTCACTTAGCTGTTCCAGCTGAGTGGAGTTATTTTTGGACCATAAGCTCTTTTTCTTACTTGACTTCGTAGGTCGAGCAGGATTGTTCGTCACTCAGCTGTTCCAGCCAAGTGAAGTTACTTTTGGACCATAGGTTTTTTTCCCTACTCGAATCTATAGGTTGAGTGGGAGCATTGGCCACTCGGCTGTTCTAGCTGAGTGAACTTACTTTTGGCCCATAGGTTCTTTTCCCCACTCGAGTCCATAGGTCGAGCGGGATCGTTGGCCACTCGCTTGTTCTAGTTGAGTGGAGTTGCTTTTAGCCCATAGGTTCTTTTCCCTGCTCGACTCCATAGGTCGAGCGGGGTCGTTGGACACCAGACTGCTTGCACTGAGTCTATGCTGTAAGAATTTGTGACAGGGATTTTCGAGTAACACTTTCATTGTGAATATATCACCATAAAATTACAACTATTAACGGAGAATAACTTATACAAAATACTTCCATAGATATTCTGCATGCCACAGGTAGGATAGCTCTTTGCTCCTGAGTGTTTTGAGCCGGTATGTTCTTTTCCAAGTAAAACCTAAAATCTCGTATAGTCCCTCCCAATTCGGCCCCTGTTTTCCATCGTGAGGGTCCTTTGTCGACTGGTTTATCCTTTTCAGGACTAAGTCTCTTTTTTCAAAATTTCTTGGCCTAGCTCTTAAATTGTGGTGTTGCTGCATCTTTTACTGATAGGAGACCATTTCGATTGTAGCTTGTAGTCTCTTTCTTTCTAACAAATCCATTTCTTCTTCCATCACCTCTTTATTTTACTCTACGCTGAAGTTCTGGACCCTTGGACTAGGTAAACCAGCCTCCACCGGGATTCTGTTCCAAACATAAGTGTGAATGGTGTGTGGCTGGTTGCCACTCTTTTCGTTATCCTGTATGCCTAAAAGACGTTGGGAAGTTCGTCTGCCCAGAGCCCCTTTGCTTTATCCAACTTTGTCTTGATGATTTTCAACAGAGAACGGTTGGTGACCTTAACTTGACCATTAGCTTGCAGGTGCTCTGGCGAGGAGTAATGATGACTAATTCCCAACTCTTCACAACACCCATTGAATTGCCTGTTTCAAATTGCTTGTTGTTGTCCGTGATGATAACTTTAGGGATCCCATATCGACAAATAATGTTTTACCATAAGAACTTTCTCATGTTTTGTTTAGTGATAGTTGGCAGGGCTTTGGTTTTTAGCCCACTTATTGAAATAGTCAACCGTGACCACTGCAAATCGTCTCTGTCCTCCGCCCAAAAAAGAGTGACCCGATTATGTCGATTCCTTACTGCGCGAACGGGCATAGACTCTCGATTGGGGTTAAATCCTGGGTGGGCTGCCTTTAGATATTGGAGAATCTTTGGCACCTGTCATACATTCTGACAAAATGTTTGGGCATCTTTCTCGATAGTGGGCCAAAACTATCTTGCACTCAGGATCTCCCGGGCCAGTTTTTTACTTTCTGAATGGTTCTCGCAGATGCCCTTATGAATTTCCCTCATTATGTAATCCGCCTCCTATTCATTTACACACCTGAGCAGGGGAGAACTGTGACTTCTCTTGTATAGGATCCCATCGATCAAGAGGTACCTGCTTGCATGGTATTGTACCCTTCTAGCTTTATTTTGCTCGACAGGTAAGCTTTTTTTGAGTAAGTATTCCCTTATTGGCTTTGCCCATTGAGCTTCTTCACCAATCTAGTTAACTTTGGCAGTTTGGATGCTTGGGGAATCTAGAAACTCGATCGGGACATCAAGGTCGTCTTCTCCAAAGGGTGCTATCCTGGCCAATCTATCCACCTCTTTGTTCTATAGCCTGAGGACTTTCTGCAGTTGAAATTTGGAGAACTTCCTACCCAAACTTTTCTCCCTTTCATAGTATTTTACCACATTGTCCTCCTTTGTTTCATAATCCCCTTTCACCTGCTTTACTACCAATTGGGAATCACTTCAAACTATGATTTGATCTGCACCCATTCGGTGGGCCATCTAAAGGCTGGGGATCAGTGCTTCATATTCAGCCTTATTGTTCGAGTCGAGGAACCTGAAATGCAAGGCATATTCAATCCTATAGCCATCTAAGGATACTAGAACAATACCTACTCTAGCTGAGTAGAGGAACCATCCACGTTGAGTATCTAAATGAATTCTTCATCATTTTCTCTGGGGGATCCATCCATGTTAAATGTGAATTCGGTAATAAAATCTGCAAGTGTATGATCTTTAATCACAGTTCATGGGTGATATTGGATGTCAAACTGGATGAGTTCCACCGACCACTTCATTAACCTTCTCGAGGTCTCAGGTTTGTACAGGATGTCTTTCAAAGGTTGATCGGTAAACACCACAATCTCGTGCACCTGAAAGTATGGTCTTAGTCACCAAGAGATTGTGACAAGAGTGAGTGCCAGGAGCTCCATTTTCATATATCTTTGTTCTGTTCCTCGAAGGGCCTTACTCGTGTAGTACATCAGCTTCTGCACCCCTTCGTCCTTATGGATCAGTGCCGAGCAAACGGCTGTACCGGATACTGAAAGATATAGGTACAACTCTTTTCCTTGCATGGTTTGGCTAGGTAGTGGGACCGACCCCAAATATTCTTTCAATTTCCAAAAGGCCATGGCGCATTCCTTGGTCCACTCAAACGCTTTCCTCAGAACCTTGAAGAAAGGGTAGCACTTACCTATCGACTTGGAGATGAAGCGATTCAATGCCGCCACCCACCTCTTCAGTTTTTTAACTTCCTTTATTATTCTTGGTGATTGCATCTCCACGATGGCTTTGATCTTTTTAGGATTTGCTTCTATTCCTCAGTTTAATACCATAAAACTGAGGAATTTCCCTAACGTCACCCCGAATGCGCATTTCGTAGGGTTTAACTTCATCCCATGCTCTCGCAGAGTGTCAAAAGTTTCTTATAGGTCAGCCATATTGGAGTCACTCTCCTTGCTCTTAATAAGTATGTCTTTTACACATACCTCAACGTTTCGTCTGATCTGACCTGTGAACATTCTATTCATTAGCCTTTGATATGTCGTTCTGCGTTCTTTAAACTGAAAGGCATCACCTCGTAGCAGTATATACCCCTATTTGTGATGAACACTGTATGTTCTCTGTCCTATTCCGCCATCTTAATTTGATTGTACCCAGAGAAGGCATGCATGAAGGATAATAACTCGTAGCCTGCTGTGGAGTCAACCAACAAATCAATCACAGGTAAGGGGAAACTATCTTTTGGGTAGGCTTTATTTAGATCAGTGAAATCCATGCACATTCGCAACTTCCCGTTTGATTTTTTCACCATTACCACGTTTGATGACTAGGTCAGCTGGTGAACTTCACAGATGCATTTCATGTTGAGCAGCTTGTCTACTTCGACTGCTATGGCTTCATTTCTTTTCGGTGTGAAGGTTTCTCTCCTTTGCTTTACCGACCTCGCAATCGGGAAAATATTCAGACGATGTGCCACTATCCTGGTGTCGATGCCTGGCATGTCTTCATGAGACCAGGCGAAAACATCTGTATTTTCCACTAGGATCTTTTTCAGCTTGCTTTCAAATGTTCTGAGGCCATCGAGCCTATCTTGACAGCCCTTTGCTATTCAGGGGAACCAATTACGACGTCTTCTAGCTCCCTCTCCGGCTCATCCTTTCGTAGTTTTTCATTGTCTCTTACTTCAAGCTCTTCTACGATCAAAGCTTCCCTACACACGTCTTCTATTAACGATGACATATAACATTCCCGAGCCACCCGTTGATCACCTCTTACACCCCCAACCCTGTTCTTGGTGCGAAATTTAATACTTAGGTGGTAGGTGGATGTGATGGTCCTAAATTGATTCAGTGAAGTTCTTCCCAATATGGCGTTATACACCGAGGGATAGTCTACTACCAGGAAATAGACCATTTTAGTCACCTAGTGGGGTTCTTCTTCAAGGGTGACAAGTAATACTATAGAACCACGAAGGGTCACCCGGCTTCCCATGAAACTGACCAAGGGTGACAAGACCGGCTGTAACTTCTCTTTCCCTATTTTCATCTTCTCAAATGCTCCTCAATATAGAATATCCACTGAACTCCTTATTGATAAAGATTCTTCATATTTTGAAATTGGCAATTATGGATGAAATGACTAACGGATCATCGTGGGGCTGACATATCTCGCTAGCTTCTTCGCCGGTAAAGGTGATCTAACGTTGCTCGACTTTAGCTTTCTTAGATGACAGGTCGGTCATCAGCACCTCCTTGGGCCTGCAAATTTCCCGAGCATATTTTTTCCTGCCCATCGATGACTCTCTTCTTGTCCCGAATCCACCCGAGATAACCCCTATTTTTCTAATCGGCTACTGATTACACTGTGCCTAGTTGGGGTCTTCCTGACTAGGGCTTCACCTCTTCTGGCTTCTTTGGTCGAGACTTCTCTGGTTAGTCATCCTGTTGTCACCCTGGCTCGTGACAAACCTACCGAGCCTCTCTCGTTTAATGAGTTCTTCGATTCGCTTCTTCAGGTCGATGCAATCATCCGTTATCCCTGTGGAACCGATAGTACTTAGTGGGGGATCATTGGTCTGCTAGGGTTCATAACTTCCTCGGCCATTTCAAAGCTGGGTCATTCTAGATCTTGTAAAAGACGTTCTCCAATCTCTGAGGGGGTAAAGTTTCTAATTAAATCCACATGTCCCCGTGGAGTTCGTTCTACCTTTTTGTCGTATCTTCTGCTTTTGACATCATGAGGATCCTATGTATTCCCAAAATTGTTAGGTCTTTTCTTATCTGGCTTCAATTTTCTTGATCTGCCACTCTCACACACATTAATGTGTCTTTGAGTGCGGGCCATTATCTCAGCCATGTTGCCTAGGGCCTTCTCCAGAATAGAGGCCATGACTCTGTGGGTTCTCAACCCACTCATGAAAGCCATGGTCGCCACCTTATCGTCTGCTTCGTCGATTTCTAGAATTTTCTTATTGAACCTTGCCACGTAATCCTTGAGAAACTCCTCTTTACCCTGTTTAATGGTTAGAAGGTGAGTAACCGGTTTCCTCTACCTCTTCCTGGTGATTAAATAGCCTACGAACTTCTTGCCAAATTGGGAGAAGCTCGAAATTGTGCTAGCTTGATTTTGTTGAACCATAGTCGAGCGGGCCCTTTAAGTGTTACAGGGAACACATGGCACATTATTTCGTCAGGGTATGTGTGAATGCGCATCAGCGTTTTGTAGGTTTCCAAGTGATCAAAAAGGTCCTTCGAACCATCGAATGGATCCACTGCCAGTATCTTGAACTTAGACGGTAAGAGACAAGCCATCACCGATTGAGAGAATGGGGAGTCTCCGTTGCTATCAACGTTATCTACCACGTCTACATCTCTGTTGGCCACTAGGACACCATGGATTTGGGCTTTCATGGCACGTATGGGCTCCTCCCATGGGTAAACATTGAAGTTCCTTACGCTTGTTGCCTCCGTGTGAGTCGTGTCGGAACGGAAGCCAATCTCGCGACCGATTCCCATTACCCTGTGTCACCTTCTCGATTCATCTGGTTGGCGGATGGTTACTTTGCTTTCTCCCATGATTCCATCCCCATTTCCTCCCCGGCCATCTCCATTACCCCCTCCATTCACTTTACCTACTCCTCCATTATGGGCCACATTAACTAGATGCATAATTGGAGGAGATGGGGTGTAGGAAGGTACTCCTTGGTTACGTTGTAAGAGGGTTTGGTTCTGCACCACCAGCGTTTGCATAACCATCATCATTTCCCTCATCTGGTTTTCCAAGAGGTTTATCCGCTCATCGTTTTGGTTCTTCATTGCTTCTGTCCATTGGGAATTTGGTTGAGTGTTGACATCGGACCTAGTTCGAACCATAAAAAGTTGCGAAGAAACGAGATTGCCTCGATTCCATAGACGGTGCCAATTGATAATTCAGTAAACTGGTGTCTCCCTAAAAGATGGTCTGACCCGAGTCTGGGCTGCTGCCTTGAACACTGGTTTGGTTTCTGCCAAAAATCATCCGATGCTTAAGTTAGCAACAAAAAATTCCCAGAATATTTCAACAAAGGTTTTGTTAATGGAGAAAACACCTCTTACCTCCAGTTGATAAAACGGTCATTTTATCTATCAGGGGCCTCATGTGGGGTGACATTTGCAAGGTGCCAATAACCATAAAATATCATCTCCCAATGATAGAGTGCCACTTGTCATATAGATTCCCAACTAGTCCCCTTATTCATTATCTATATATTTGTGGTTGCTCACAGTTACGCTTCTTCATGGGCCAATACTGGAAACTGCAATGATGAGGTCACACGCATGACCCGTGACGTCAGCAGGCGTAGATCAAATGAACTACAGTCAATCGGGAAACAGGGTCTTGATCGGTAAATGGACGTTCGGTCAAGCTGTTCAATATGGTATCCCAGTCATTCAGGCTTTATTAGTCAGCCAAATGGATACTCGATCGGGTTGTCGAATACAGATACGGATCTCCTAGTCATACCATGTGGGTTATCCTCATATCACTACTTTAATCATACAGATATGTGTCATAATTGTCCTATGTTTATGCATTAGTTATTAATTTCTTATTTTATTAAAAATTTCAGCTGACAGACACCAAATTCAAAAAAGTCTTTCAAACTTCTATTTTTAAATCTATCTATACTTGTCACGATTATCTC
>QLOD02174863.1:0-11507 GCA_003260245.2 Sideroxylon spinosum
CATTTCAATTTTTTTCCTTGTTAAATTAAAGGGGGACTAAGTTACTAATGTTCATTAATCAATATATATATATATATGAGGTGGTTAACAAATTTCAAGAATGAAGCCTTCAACAAAAATGGAGATATAAAAATCAACATAGAAATTGTATCAAAAAAGGTAAAGTTGCCATCAACCTGTATACTTAGGTTTCATTTGGGAAAAAAAAAAAGTTAGTGTTTTTTTTTTTTTTTTTTTAATAGTTAGCTTCTAGTTAGCTACTAAAAAATTAAATTTTTTGTATTTGAAAAAGAAAAAAACTAACTTTTTAACAAAAGTTAATATAATATTTTTATTCTTGAAGGTTTAAAAGAATATTAAAATGTGATAACGTATATTTGGTCAGTTTAGAAAAAACCCAAAAAATTAGTAACTGGTAGCTTACCTCTCAGCTGAAGAATACCAAACGGAGCCTTAGACTTTGTTTAGGAAGCATATAACTTATGGCTGCTCAAATTTTTATTTTTTATTTTTTTGAAATGAGTAAATTTATTTTCTTATATTTTATATTTCTTCTAAAGTATAAAAAAACAAAAATATCATATTAATAAAAATTTTCAAAACTAACTATTAAAAAATTAACTTTTTTTCCAAATTAAGCCTTGATTTTAACAATAAATAAATAAATAAAAAGTACTAAATAAGTCTTTGATAATAATTTTTATGATTATATACAATATAGATATACTAGCGAATAAGTCATCTTTACGGTACATTTCAACTAAAATTAAATATGCACGTATTTAAAAATAAAAAATTTTAGCGTATTTTCTTTTTCAAAAGTCTAAAATAAATTCCCTTTTCATTTTATTGTTCCCTTCAAAATAACTAAAACACAATTTGAAAATGTTTCAAATATTAAGTGGGAGTTTGAGGAAAATTAAAAGTAACAAAATGGCATTTGACTCAAAGATTTGTAAAAATAAAAAATAAAATGGTGAATATAGAGAGTACTATACAAAATTAGAAATATTGTTTGATTAGTTTTATAAAAATGACTTAAATTAAAAATATTATTATTAATTATACGTTGTGATTTATAAAAAAAAAGTAGTTAACCTTATCAATTTATAGCTAAAATTAGAATTTAGAAAAAAAATTACTCTCTCAAGACTAATTTTATTCAAATATTTATAAAAATAAAAAGAATGGAATGATGAATATAATAAAGAGTGTCACATAGTATTTGATAATAAATTTTTGATTGATCTTATAAAAATAATTCAAATAAAAAATATTATAATTAATTATATATACTTTATAAAATAAAACAAATATGATAAATGTGGCTAATTTAAATTTAGAATTTAGAATTTAGAAAAATATTTATTCTCGAGCCTAATTAATATTCAATATTTTTTGTACTTTTAAATTTTAAATACTAAGAGTTGTGTTTCTTTTTTTTTTTTTTTTTTATAAATAAAATAATTTGGATTGATAAGAAAAACTTCTACAAATGTTTAGGCGACATACTCCCAATTTACAAAAGAATTACTATTATCTACTTATAGTAGTTGGGATCCCCATTTCAAGCATAGATTATGATCATCAAATTTACCTTTATCTCTAAGTTTTTGCAATGTACGGGTTCAAATTTCATGCTTAAGGATAGACACAGTGGAGTTGCTAGAAGAAGTGATGCTTCCAAACATTCTTAAATTCCTTTCAATAATATATGGTTACAGACCAAGCAAGCTTGCGGATGCCATTGGCAAAGGTTTTACTGGTGAATTTGCCCAAGGCCCATTGATCTTCATCTTCCCACCTTCTCTTATGGTTCTGAATGTTGCATAATTGATAGATTGAAATCCAAGTAGGGGCAAGAGAAGAAAAAATGGATCTAGCGTTTCATTTTCCCATTTGCATAGAACACACTTTTGGGAGTTTATTATGCCCCATTTTGCAAGCCTATCTATATTAAGAGTTATTGTTATAAGTGAAATAACGTAACTATTATTTAAGCTTTTTTTTTTATTTAATTTGTGTTTTTAACTCAAATCTATTTTTATTTATATTTTTAATTTAATTATTTATGTAATTAAAATATATAAACTTAACAATCATATTAAATTTTTAAACAAGTAGATCCCTTTTGGAATTCATGAGGAAGTGAATTCTTTTTTAGAATCCAAAAAAAATGGATCCCTTTTTAGTATCTATGACTTTTTTACATTTATTAGTTACTAAAATCATATGCTACAATTCTAGTACTTTTATAGGCAAAAGAAAAGTTAAAGTTGTTGTCTTTTAACGATGTGGGATAAAGAACTATTGTAAATGTAAAAGATCACAGCCATTTATTGAATAATAAAATTTAATATCAGCCGTTAGATCTTAATTTGTGAGAGAGACATTTTTAAAAATCTTCTTATTTTATTATATAAATGTTAAGCCTTATTGGTCTAGTATTAAAACTTAATGCGTCATTTTCTTCTATATATATGCTAGGAAATGATAAATGCACTGTTTTATTAATTTTTCCTAATTCACATTACACTTTTTCATCAAAATTATCGAGGAATGGAAAAAATTAATAAAGGAATGCAAATATCCCTACTGATATACGGTTGATAAGAGATTTTTAAAATGAAAATCTATTTTTAATTTCAAAACTTCTGTATCAGATGTACAGTCAACATATAAATTTTAATAAAAATACTCCTTTTTTTAGGGGCGTGGGGGACTATTTTTTTGAATTCTCAATTTTTTTTTATAATGGTAATTTTAAACACAAAAAAAAAAAAAAAAAAAAAACTCAGAGGCGCAAAAGTAGAAGAATAGAATTACTCAAAACCCTCTTACACGTGTGGTAGAGATGATGACACGTGTCCAGCGAGACAATTTTCGATTTTGGATTATAGAGAAATAACAAGTCATGTTACAACGGCCTTTGAAATAACTACTGTGATTCTACAATCTTAGGCAGATGATATAAAAAAACGTGTACCGAGCTATTAAATGAATAAATAAATAAATACAAGGAAAGAGAACCAAAAAAAAAAAAAAAAAAAATTTATTGTTGTTCTCACTTAATGTATTTTAGAAAACTCTACTAACTTAACCATCATAGTTGTCTGGCTAACCCAACTTACTAGCACCCCTTTTTATATATAAAATAATCAAAAACTCTACAAATCTCCATAAATACGAATTACGAGAATATAAAATTTAAATTTTTTATTCAATGCACAAAATACGTGACACTAACATTTCATAAATTTATACAATTTTATACAACTCTAACCTCATCATTTGTTGCTATGAATTGCAGTCTAGCAAGACATTCTCGTTGTCAATGGTAGCTTGGTAGCTCGAAAGTCATTGCAATCGCCTCCTCTTTATATTGTGCCTAATCTCAAAATTAGTTCTATACATGCGACTAGGAACGAAAAAAAATAAATGGAACACGGAAATGATAATAAGTAATACAGTCAGCTACAGACTTTGCATTTACGGTTGGAATCCCAAGAAGTGTTAGAATGGAATTTGAATGAAAATTCAAAAATACCATAAGGGCACAAATGTTCAAAACCTTCAAGTAAAAAATATAAACATCTTCTTTCTTTTCTGATTATCTTCCTCGTGTACTTTTCACGGAGGATTAGATTCGTTAACTAGGGGTCTATGGTTGATCGCACACGTGTACCTTACTATCAGAGTTCAAGAAAATAATATTTTCATAATAATATAGAAAGTGTTCATCAAGTGATCCAATAAACACGATCTTTCTAACTACCTTCAAATCTTACGGGCCCTCGAAAGTTATCTCTTTCGGGGTTTCAGGTAAGCAAAGCTTACCCTCATGATAATAAAATTTGAGAAAAAGCATAGAAGCTTAAAATACGTTAATAAGAATAATTAACTGTAATAAATAATAGTTCCTTCAAGCATTTCATGAAGTTAATTGACGGAGAAGAGTATGGTAACTTAAACGCAATGCTTTGTGAAAATACTTAAATTTCATGTATTGACTCTCTCTATCCTCATATAATAATAATAATAATTTCCTTCATGTTCAGTGGCCGGCTCATTCTTCTCTTTGTTCATTATTATTATTTTGCTTGGATGAGGAACTTATTCATTCTTCTTAGATAAATAAATAAATAATTTTCTGTAATTCCCATTGGGTACCATAATCATTGTCTATTGACTTGGACAAAAAAAAAAAAAAAAAAAAAGAAAGAAAAAACAATCCTTTTAGTACAAATCTTAAACATTGATACGAAAAAAAATGCCAAGCTCATCGTTCGGGGCATTAAAGTCAACTTCGATAATTTGATGTAGACGTAGGGTTGGTTTGAAATTCTAAAAAAATAAATAAATAAATAGATAAATTTTACTTTTTTTATTTGAAAACACTTAAAAAATTATTAAGAATTTTTTAAATTTTTTTACCAAACAAAATTTCCAAAAATTTCGAAAAATTTATAAACTTTTTACTAAATAATTAAAAGTTACTAAAAATTCATAAAAATTATTAAAGATTTTAATTTTTTATTAAATGCGTAAAAGGTTACCTAACAATTTTTATAAAAAAATTACCAAAAGTTCTTAAAATTAAAATTTTTTTTTTGCTTATAATTGGCCCCAAACTGAATAAAAAGATCTTCAAATTAATTTCATGAAGCTACGAAGAATTAAATTGACGAATGGATAATTTATATTATCCATTAATTATGAATATACGTTCTAATTTTCTCGAAGGCAAAGATGCTGCATGGAGCCCACAACTGGCTTCCACAAAACTTTTCTATTTTCATTTTTAATAATTTTTTGGCACTTCTCTCATAAATCGATTGCCTTTATTTGTAACGTTCTAGTATACCCACATTCTTCTTTTCCAACTTCATTAGAAAAAAAAAAAAAAAATCTGAAAATAATTGTATAATAGTCTTTGCTTCTTCCCCGTCAAGCAAAATTTAAGAAAAAATGGAATTATGTTTTCGAGATTTGGAATCACTTGATCCAATTAACAATATTTGTGAACAATAGTACGTTTGAAAGTAAAGTTTTAAAAAAATTTTGGTGATTGTTTTTGACAAAAGTTGGTAAGTGTAATTCTTTGGGGGTGTTTGGTGGAAAAAATGGTAAAAAAGTACAGTAAAAGTACAAAGATTTGACATAAAGGTGATATGTGATAAATTTTGATTGGAAAAAAGTACAAACTTTTTGTAATTTTTGATAAATTTTGGTATTTAATTTACTGCCAAATATAGCATGCTAAAAAAAAACTTCATTCAAAACATTATGGTCTTGTTTGGCTACCACTCAAAAACCAAAAGATACCAAAAGTTATAAGAAGTTCGTAATTTTTTCCAATCAAATTTTATCACATATCACCTATATGTCAATTCTTTATATTTTTACAGTACATTTTTATCAATTTTTTTTTAACCAAATACTGCTGTGTATATATATATATATATATTCTCTTTATATTGCTCCTATCAACTTTTGTTTGGTGAAGTACTTTTTCTTCTTAAAGCTTCTTTTGAGGAAACGGCATCTATTTAGCTGGTGTTTCTGAGGTGAACAAACTTTCTAAAGGATTGGAAACAAGCGAACCATATCCGTATGCATTCGAAGGAAGGCTGCTTCACCTTGGATGGCAATTTCCAATTTGGTGGTGGGGGGTGAGATAAGCCTATATTTAGCATTAAGCAGGGAAAGTGAGAGAGCTTTACATATAACCTTTTCAACATTTGAACCAGATTAACTATTCCGGGTGGTTATAAAAACAGAAAAAGGCACATTATTGAGTCGGCCTGCTGTGCAATGTCAGCAATTGATGCAGAGGCAGAGCTAAAATATCATACGACTAATTATTAATTATAAAATACATAAATAGTGAGCAAGGACACAGTTAGAATTTTTTTTTTTTTATCTCAGGCTAGGTATAATTTTTTTATTGTTCGGTCATAAATAATTATCAATTTAAATTTATTATTTTATCAAATAATGTTCGTTGCTATTGTCCTTCAGCTCAAAAACCTAGCATTGAAAAAAAATTGATTTATCGAGAATTGGGAGAGATGAAAAGGGTCAAAAAAAAAAATAGAAGTTATTAAGGGGTCATTTGGAGTGTCAAAATAAAATTAAAAGTGATATTTTTGGATTTTGGAGTATAAGAAATTGTTTTGAAATGATGGTTGGATATTTGTATTTGATTTAATATAAAGTTATTAAAAATTATATAAAGTGACACGTGACAAAATTTTGGTGAACTGTGAAAATTTGTTAATTTATGTGAAATTTTTAGTACAAAAGCTAGTCTAACTTTCTAAAAAATCTAACAAAATCTATTAGAACATATTATAAAGGTTTGTTCCAATGGAATTTAATAAATTTTTTGAAAACGTTAGATTTTTTTAAGTTTGAAAAAAGTTGAAACTTTTGAAATTTTCTAAAGCCTTTTGAATTTGGTTGGAGCTCCAAATGGCCCCTAAGAATTAGAAATTTTACCCAAGTATAGGTATGTACCTTTAGTTTTTCTCTTGGTTTTTTATTTTTATTTTTTTGAACTTTTAGGACTACTAATTTATTTTTTATTTGTAAAATATATTTGAACTACGGGCTAAGTATTATCTAAGTTATAAATAATTAGGTTAAAATTTAAAGTATATTTGGACTATGAGCTAGGTAGTACCCGGGTTATAAATAATTAAACTAAAGTATTATTATTAAAAAAAATTATTAAAATTTTACCCAAGTTACAACTCACATAACCTCTTCATGCCTCCACCCGTGATAATGAGTGAAGTTTCATAAGGGAATAAAGAAAAGGGTTGATTGTTTTTGGAAAGAAAAGGAAAAAAAAAAAGAGAGGAAAAGGTTAAGATAGGACTAAATATTTTTTTGTTGCATTGGATGAGTTGGATACAATTATATTAATATATATTGTTGTCTCAAATGGTAATACTAGAGGAGATAACTAGGATTACTTAAAAATTTTTGCAAATAAAACTTTCAATCTTTAAAGCAAATATGTCAAGATAAAAGGATAATAAAAAATGAAATGCACTTGAAAAAAAATTTTAATATTTGTGAATGAAAAGTAAGTACTAATGTTTACAATAAATATAAAGAGAAGGGAAATGAAGCAAATACAATCAATTTTTAGTTGTTCGGCTTCAACATTGCCTACGTCTACTCCTCAAGACCTTCCTTGAGATTTCTGTACTACTTTTTGAATAACTTGTTGTACACTAGTTTCTCAAAATGTTAGAAACCTCTTCCAAGTGATTTTATTCTCAAATTACTCACACTTAGTGATTTTATCCCAAAATAACTCCACAAGTCTCTATCAAACAATATCCTTTGTTTTGGTTCCAACACTTAAATCAAAATTAACAAGAGCTCACCAAACTCTCACAAATTAAGAGGATTATAAAATTATCTCCCTTACAATAAAAATGATGAGTTTAACACTCAATCAATAAAAAAAAAAAAACTCTCACAAGTTGAATATAAAAAATGAAGCATAAGTATAGGAAGAAATCACTCTATATTTGCAAAGTTATTAACTTTATTATATCTCTTTGTAAGCACTTCTTTCTTGCCTTCTTCTTTTTCTTGAATCTGATCTTGAGGTTGTATTTATAAGTGAAAATCCTTAAATGGCTGTTATTAAGTGAAAAGATACTTTTACCTTTGAAAGAAATTAAATTTCCTTACTTCCAATGCTGCTTTTCAGATTCAGATTTTCTAAGATAATTTTGTGACTGTTTTTCACCATTATAATGTTCATATCTAACATTACCTCAGATTAATGACTTTGTAGATATATAAGTCTGTTATATTCTGACCAAATTTGAGCTTCATCCAACTTTAAGATCTTCAGATATATAACTTCCAAACTGAGACAAACTCCAGATAGCTTTTTTTGAAATTTTAAATTTGTGTTTCCAGTTAAGACTACTATTTTACTATGATGCATTTAAAATTTGAGAAAACTTAAACTACAAAAGTTGTAGTTTTATAAGTCTTCTTTTTACACACCAAAAATCAGAATTGTAAAATTTTTAGATTATGAGTTATGGCTCAAATGCCAACCTAGCTTCAGAATTCAAAATGAAATTTTCTTTTGTAATTATTAATGTTCCAACTCAGACATTTTAACTTTAGATCTACAAAAATTTCTTTTCGATAAAGTTGTATGGAAGTCTAGTTTATCATATTAAAATTCTATAAAAATTGAACTATTAGATCTTCTGATATCATCACTAATATACAGGCGCGAATTTAGGATTTTCAGTAAGGGCGGACACCGAGCACCGGATACTAAGTATCCAAAAAAAGAATAACGAGTTATGTTAGATTAAGTGTAGAGGAGAAATAATAAGGGTGTTTGGAGTTGTATAAAATGATATAAATTTGTAAAAGTTAATGTCTCGTGTTTTGTGCAGTGAGTAGAGTTTTATCTCGTAATTCGTGCTTGTAGTGATTTGTAGAGTTTTGTAGAGTTTTGTATTTTTTTGTGTTGACTCCAAACAGTGCCAATATAATTTTTTAGGGAGAGATAAAATTACTATTGGACATTAAATCGGTAAATATATTTTTCATAGTTTAATGGTTTAACTCACCGTAGAACCTAAGATTTAGGAATGTCTCTCGTTATAAAAAAATTATTATTAAGTGTTATTATTTATAAAATTTATTATATTATATTTTTTATGTTATGCATAGAAATATTTAATAGTATGGTGGGAGAATATATTTTATCTTACAAAAAAACTAGGATTTGACTCTTTTAGATACTTTTTTATATGCTAAAAAATTTTGAGTTAACTTTAATTTTTAAATAAAATTTGAATACCTTAAATGTAAATTAATTTAATTTTTTAAATAAAATTAAAATTTCAAGGATATTTTGATAATTTCGTGTCCAAAATTCAGGGGGATCACTTGCCCTTGTTGCCTTCATGTGGGTCCGCCCATGCTAATATATGTTTGATTTGTATGTTTATTCGAGTTCAACTCCAACTTCAAGTTTTCATATTTATTTAATTTTCATTACTCCAAACTTTGAAATTCCTTATTTTCTTCATCCAAATAGTGTAAAAATACTTAAAAAATCATATCAATCTCTTCCAAACATATCATCTTGAATCTATCAAATCAAAATGAATTATAATATTTCATACAATGTCTATTTGAAAATTAATTATGAAAATTTAATTCAATATTTGTTATCATCGAAATTAATTATAAAACTAAGTTTATAAAACCATAGGTTAAAATTTTTTAAGATAAAATTCGTTTTTTTTGGATGAGCACAATTAATTATCGTATAAAAATCGTTTTTTTTTATTACTTGAACAAAATTAATTATTGTAGCCACTTACTAGCTCTTTTAGAAAACCAATTCATAGAATTAGTTACGGCACCCATTTATCTAGAGAAACGAAAAAGAAAATAATTGTATTTGTTTATTTTTTTTATGAATAAATAACTTATTAAAAATAAATAAATTATTTGATACAATCATACTCATTTTTTTTCTTATTTATCAATTTAATTAAATAAGCAAACAACTAAGTGTCATTTGGTTTTTTTCTTTTTTTTTTTTTCTATCTTGAGCTCATTTTCTATTTTGCGCTCTTGAAAATAAAGAAAATAGTTTAAAATGTATTTAGCCTCTCGTATTTTCAAAATTTTTTTTAAAAAGCAGAAATTGGGTTTACACGTGAAATAAAAAATGAAAAAGAAAAATCATTTGGAGCTTTTTTAATCCAAAACAAATTAAAAATAAAAAAAAGTCATTTTAAGTGTTTTTTAACCCAAAAGAAAGAAAATCTTCAAATAAAGAAAATAAAACATTTTCCATCTTCTTGTTTGGAAATTTTCAAAACATAAAACAAAGAGAAAATAAAAAACAAACTAAATACCATCTTGTCTTTTTCCTCGTCTCCCTCCTCCCCTTGTAGCCCTATCAAATTTCAAATCCAAACAAAAAAGCATTAGAACAAACGAGAAGGGAGAAATGCCCGAAGAGCATCAAACAAAAGCATTACTATCCGAATCATGCGATCGTCCTTATCTTGTTTGGTCCCAATCCTTTTCAAGATTTAGATGCATGTGAATTAAATAAAATCATTCTAAAAATGTGAAAAAAATGTGGTCAATCCGCAAATTTATCTAAAGTTCGTTTTTTTTTTTTTTTGAAAAATACTTGTATTCAAGAAAACATTTTTTAATACAAGTAAACGTAATTTTTTAAAATATTTTTCATTGAAACAAAACATAGGTTTAAATAAAAGAAAAAAAATCAATTGTTTGATATTTTGATTGGAGTTAATCAATTTGGGCTTTTGTTTTTTCTAAACAAAAAAAGAAAAAAAAAATTATATAAAAATTGCATCCTACTGCGGTGCAAATGAACTGACCAGAGCCATGCCATATACGATGGACTTGAGCTAAGTTTTAGTAAACAAGTCGAATCTGTTTTCAAACAAGTAGTTGAGCTAAGTTTGAATACAAATTCGACTTGTTTACTCAAAATTAAAATTTGTTTCATTTTTATGTTTGAATACAAATTCGACTTGTTTACTCAAAATTAAAATTTGTTTCATTTTTATGTTGAATAATTTGAGCTTATTTACTACATTTAATAAATGAGGTTTAAATTTAAAAAGTGTAAAAGTATATGAATGAAAATTAAATAAAAAATCAAGAGAATATTATAATGTAATAAAATGAAAGATACACTATGCCATCATATAACACAAAATAATAAATATGTTCTTGTATTTATGCGTTTATTATACATATAAATATTAAACGAGCATGGTAAATAATGTTCAGCTCGTTTATTAAATAAAACAATTGCAAATAATCGCAAGTAATATTAAACGAGTTTAATTTTATTTTTTATTTTTTTATCCAATCAACTTGTTTATTAAATGATCAAGTTGAGCTAAGTTTCAATCTATTCATGAATGACTTAGTTGATTTCTAAAGTTACAACTTTTTATTCTTGTTTAATTTTTTTCAAACCATCTAAGTTTACATCTTACCTAAAGGAAAAATAGAAAAAAAATTAATTGCTTAATTTAATTCACTTCTTTGAATTCGATTAAACATAACCAAAGAGAAAGTAAACGTTGGTATTTATAGATTTTAAATCAAAGAATTCGATATTATTTATTTAAATAAAAATATTTAACTATAACTTTGTTAGATAAAAAAAATAACTAATGAATTTCCATAATTTAACACAATAACTTAAAATAGTTTAAAATCATCATAAAAAGTAATTAGGTAACATATTTCACACTGTAACCATTATATTTGAAATTAGTGAATCTACTATAGCAATAATTATCATAAATCTTCTATATATTTATATACATTAGCCATTTTTTTAAAAAATTTTAGTATAATCTAATCTCAAATTTATTCATTTAAAATCCAATAGCTATTTAAAAAAGGAGCCTAAAATGATGGGTTTATTTCAAAAAAAGGCAAGT
>QLOD02174881.1:0-11505 GCA_003260245.2 Sideroxylon spinosum
GAATGAAACAATTTTGCATATATGCTCTTCCTATTCTGATAGTCCATGCATTTATGCTTAGCACTTGGGAATTACATGTGATATTTGGGTTTTGTGACTTGTTGGGTTTGAACTTGAATCATTTTTTATCTTGATCATTTTTTAACACTTTGAGACTATAGCTTAGAATTTTGTGGGTAAATTCACTGCAAACCCTCATGAGACCTCACTCGTCTACTAGGGGGAACCTAGAGGTTAAAGGGCTTGCCTCACATGCTAAGTGTGGCCGTGTGTCTCCTATGAAAATGGACCTTCCTTTTCGTTTTATTTGAATAAGATGGTTTTACTTGATGCATGTTCATTTCCTTTTTGGTCATAATCTTTTCCATTCCTAGGGACTAGTAATGTCTAGGTTGGGGGGTGCGATTGCATGCAATCATTGTTATTCTTCAGCTTCATTTCACACTCATTCTATGGACATTTATCAAGGGAACTATAAGTTTATTGTTTTTTGATTTTGTTTTGTTGTTTTCAGGTACTTTATAGGAAAATGGATCAACTCAGCCTAAAAGAACTAAAACAGGAGCCAAAATGCAGAAAGCTGGAATCAGCACGCAGGGGTGCCCGTTTGTGTTAGGTAGGGGCGCCCGCCGAGGCCAGCAACCAAGCCGGGGGTGCCCACCTGTGTTTGGTAGGGGCACCCGCTGAGAGCATCATCAGCAGGGGTGCCCACCTGTGTTTGGCAGGGGCACCCGCCGAGGCCAGCATCCAGCAGGTGTGCCCGCCGAGGCCAGCATCCAGCAGGGGTGCCCGCCGAGGCCAGTTACTCCGCACATGCTGAAGACGAGAAAATTACGCATTTACCTTTGACTTTTGTATGCCTATAAAAAGGCTTATTTCTGATGTAATAGGATCCAGAACCCTAGACTAGCCGTCGCTTCTTCATTTTTGTGCAAACCCTAGTTTACTTTACTTTCATCTATTCTTCAATTCTTCGTTACATTAGGTTTTTACTTAAGTATTTCTCTCATTATTTTTAATATACTTATTGTTTGCTGAATTACAATTGTGTAGTGATTGTTTGCTTTTGAAATCATCTTTTGAATTCTTAAAAGTACTTTTTCTGATCTGATATAGATGTTTTCCTTTTCGAAAAGCTTCGTTTTTACCTTCGTCATGTTCGGCTAAATTTTTATCTTGGTTCTGACCTAAGAATGTAATGAACTCGAAAGTGATGGATTCTGAATATTTAGAACTAGAATGTTGAAATATATTTTGATCACATAACGGAAGAATCGTAACTCTAGGTTTACTTTCGGAAACGAATCATCTGTGTTAAAGTTGATTTTCGATTACGATTGTGTAAACCGAAAGATCAATTCCATGACCCGGTGATTCGAAATTGATTTCAAAACCCTAGAATAACGAATCTCTTACGAAACAAGTTTTCTCACGTTGTATCTTCCAATTTAATACTACATGCGTAGGTATTAGATTGAGTTAATAAAATATCTGAATTCATCCCTTTGAGAACATTACAGGATTAGGTTAGAACCAAGTGTTTTAATTCTAGTACTTTATCCCTGTGTCCAAATTAATTGTTTTTTCCCAAGTTTTTTTAGTTTTTCAGTAAAATTGTGTTTTCAAATAACTCTCCAAACCCAATTAAGAAAAATAATCAGAAACATTCTTTCTTCTTTCTTTTCAATTTTCGTGCAAGCACTTTCAAAAGAAGTTTCCTATAATTGGATATACCCTTGCTCCCTGTGGGGAATGACTTAGTACTCACCTAGACTAAACACAACCGACCTCTTATACTTGAGAGTGAACCTCTTCCTTTTTTGAGAGCGGTCAATGTTGATTCACTTTTGGAAGCCATTTTAATCCTATTGGAAATAAGTTAGTAATAAAAGATTACCTCACACACTACCTCTCGTGTTTACGCTCAAGAATTTCACTCGTGCATCACTTTAAATTGGCTTTTTCTTTAATGAATATTCACTTTTGCCTTTTCCACTCTTTGTTTTCCCTTTCAAGTTTTTTAGAGAACTAACTTGAACCAAATCAAAATTCAGATCTTGTGGGGTTCAAAGAATTAAGAACTAAAGTACTCATGAACTCGTAAATCTAGAATCAAATAAAACAAGAATTCAAGGATCAAGATAGAAAAAAAAAAAAGAAAGAAATTACAATGAGAAATAAGAATAAAAAAGAAAAGGGGAAAGAATCCAAGAATCAAAAAAAAATATTGAGTATGGATCCAATCTAACTAGGGTTAGGAATAGGGTTTCGCAACTAGATTTTCCACGAAATTTTTATTTTTATTTATTTTTACTACTAAACACGAAATAAAGAGACTAGAACAAATGAAAACTAGGATGAATTACAACGTTATAAACCAAATTTAGATTCGGCGCCCGAGAAAAACTCTTTTTTTTTAGTATATGTATGTTGAAGAATTTCAGAACTTACTAAACTTTGAAGAACAATCGGAATGGTATTTCAAAATTGTTTTGCCACGCCAATGGAGAAGAAGGAATCCAGTCATTTTTTATTTTTTTATTTTATTTTTATTTTTTTAGTATTGAAATTCTAGCTGCCAAGTAGAGAAAGAACAAGAACCCTAGCCGCCCACCAAAGATGAAAGATAGAACTCTAGCCATCCAAGAACATCAAGAACGAAGAACGATTTGATGTTAGAGCCAAGCTCTGATACCAAACTAATGTGAAAGGCTGGTCGAATGCCCTAAACCCACAATCAATTAAATCGAAATCCAAGAAAGCTAATATCAAGATCAAATAATGCAGAACCAAGACCTGTTAATTTCTTGAATCAAGAACCTTAGTTTGAAGATAGAAGAACGCCACAAGAACGGAATTCTTGATAAGTTCAGAAGTTCTTCAAAGAACAAGAGGAAAACAAACCTCACAGTAATGAAAAATAATACTCTGATCTCTTATTGATGGCTTAATCCCAAATTTATATGTGTTTACAAAGAAAACTAGCCCTAAATAAATAGCCCAAATCTAACCTAATAATAAGTTACACCCATGGGCCATTTTAATTAACAAAATTTGGCCCAAAGACAATAAAATAATGACACAAGCCCAGATGATTCTTAAAACATAACTTTAAAACCCAAACTTAAAGCCCAAAGTAAGTTTTAAACCCAATATATCTTAAACACAAAATAAAACCCAAAAATAATTAAAACATTCACAAAATAAAACCTGAAACTAATTAAAACATTCTTTAAAAGCCCAATTTACCTCCTTAATTCAAGCCTAGGTCGAAAGGTAGCCTTGGTTGGACTATTTGTTAGTTTTAGTGGTCTAGGTCACCCAACTTGGCTTAGATCACATGTACCAAGTCTTGGCTCCTCCTCTGTCAAGCCTATCTTGAATATTGTCTTATTGGTTGCATTTAAATTGCTTCCTTGATCTTCTTTGCCTTAGCTCTGGTTATTGGCCCATCCGGAACATGCATCGGATCTTTAGCAGTTGGCCTTCTTTGGTACTCATCAATTTTACTCTAATCGAAAAACCTAGTGCAAATTATAGATATTTTAATTTCAATGCCTAAATCACGTAAAAATACACGAAATGGAGAAAAATATAACTCTAATTGAACACCTGAGCACCAAGTAATAGCTGTTTTTAATTTCGATGCATAAATCACATAAAATACACAAAATAAAATAAAATATTACTTTAATCGAACACCCAAGCACCAAGTTAAAATCAAATTTTTTTTTGGAAGTGTAAATCACGTATTCTTCAAGCACTAAGTTATAGCCATTTTAAGTTTAGATGCGTAAATCATGTAAAAATACACAAAATGAAGAAAAATATCACTTTGATCAAATAACTGAGTGCAAAGTTATTGTCGTTTCTAATTTGGATGCATAAATCACGTAAAAATAAAAAAATGAAAAAAATGGGTCTGATTGGACACCCCAGCACAAAGTTACTTCCATTCTTATTCAGATGCTTAAACCATGTAAAATAACGAAATCAAGAATAATATCATTCCAATTGGAAAGCTAAGTGCCAAGTTATAGATGTTTTTAATTTCGACGCGTAAATCACATAAAAATACATGAAATAAAGAGAAAAATCACTCTAATTTTACCCCCAGCACCAAATTGTATTTGTCTTTTATCTGCATGTAAACCACGATAAAATACACAAAACAAAGAATAATATCACTCTAATCAGACACCCGATCTCGAAATTATAGCCGTTTTTAATTTTAATGTGTAAATCATGTAAAAATACACGAAATGAAAAAAATAATATTGCCCTAATCGGACACCCGAGAGCCAAGTTATCGTCTTTTTTAATTCGTATGTGTTAATCACTTGAAGATACACGAAATGAAGGAAAATATAATTCTAATCGGACACCCGAGGTCAACTTATAGCCATTTTTAATTTGGATGTGTAAATCACATAAAATACATGAAATAAAGATAAATATTACTCTAATTGGACACCCAAACGCCAAGTTATACTTAGTTTCAAATTGGAAGTGTAAATCACGTAAAAATACACAAATGAAGAAAAACATCAATCTAATCGGACACCTGAGTGATAAGTTATCATCATTTTTTAATTTGGATGTGTAAATCACGTAAAAATACACAAAATAAAGAAAAAGATGACTCTGAACGGACACCCGAGAGCCAAGTTACTATCTTTTTATTTAGATGTGTAAACCACCTAAAAATACATTTAATGAAGAATAGTATCACTTTAATTAGACACTCGAGCACAAATTGAGAGGGTTTTTAATTTAGATGCATAAATCACATGAAAATACATGAAATGAAAAAAAAAATATCACTCTAAACAAACACTCGAGCGCCTAGTTGTTATCGTTTTTAATTTGGATGCATATATAGAGGGGAGAGCTCTAACCTCCATCTTTATGCGGTTGAAGAGAGAATCAAATGCCCCTTCTTTAGTGAGACCGTGTTTTTTCACCATTAAACCCAAAAAAAAAAAAAAAAAAAATTTAACTTGAGCTTGGGAACTGATGAAATCCTTTTTTTCTTTCTTATTTTACGTTCTATTAATGATGCATTTTTTACTATTCTTATTCCTCATTTTATTTTATTTTCAACTCTTTTATCCTGAAACATATATTCTAGTTTTATTAGAATGCAAACTAAACATAGCCTCATGTTTCGAAAAAGCCAACCCCAACTCATCCACCTGCTCAATACTAAGAGAGGCAGACACAAACTCACCCAGCACACTATCACTGAGATAAAAAGTAGAGCAATCTAAATCAAGTAGCTTTTGGTAAAATCCAACCACTTCCTCGGCAACCTCACCCTTATCTATAAGAACCAAACCATCCTCTACTTGAATGCTTAGAATCTTGTTCATATTCACTCTGTTTTTAATGGAATGAAAAAAGAAAGTAGAGTTTTGATGTCCTTCCTTCAACTAATGCCCACAACTGCATTGATGGTTTGAGCTTTCTACATCTCTAGTAGCTTGCACAAGTCAGGCCAAACAATCCTTTTTCATCTCCATTAAATCAATATTTCCCCCATTAGTCTCAATCATAGCTTGGATATCCCCTAATTCAACACATAGCTCCCCTATCAGGCCATTTCTCTCTTTATTCTTCTTCAAGAAGGGGGTCCTAACAGCCTCTTTCAACATCTTCAACCTCTTATATACTCTATACATTGTATATCCATACACAGGAGTAGCCCAAATAGATTCCAATAGAGGAAAAAACACTCCTCATAATCAACCCATTGATTGAAAAATTTAAATGGCCTACGCACCTTAGTTAGGTGAACTCCCATATCAACAACTACTGGAGAATGGTGAAAAACACCAAATAAGAGAAAAGTTACAATTGAGCCATCATACTTGGAGACCTAAGAAGCATTAACAGGCGCTCGATCCAGCTTCCACATAAAATGATCATGATCCCTAGCATTATGCGAAGTGAAAGCCACCATACCTCAAATCTTCTAGACCAGCATCCCAAATAGCCTAGTTAAACTCCTCCATAAATGGTGCCAAATCTATGCTCTCTCTCATTCTTTCATTCAGAAATCGCACTGTAATTAAAATCCCCAAGAATAATCCAAGGCATAACCTAGACCAATGAAGCAGTTTTGCATACATCATAACATAAAGCCCTTCTATGAATATGATCATTAGAACCATACAAAAAAAAGCAGCAAAACGTGAACCATCATGTATAACAAAAAAAAAAACCATGAATCACTTGATCATTGTAGTCAACAAGCTTCACATCGAGCGCCTTAGGGTTCCATGACACCCAAATCCTCTACAAAGTATCCCAGGCATAATTCTCAATTATGTTCTAGCCATGCCATAAACATCGACTAATTCGATCCTTATTTACACCTCGTACCTTAGTCTCCACCAAACTAATACAGGCCAACTTATGTTCTTGAACGAAAGACACAACTTCTTTTTGCTCTGGGGTTGAGTTAAAACACTTGAATTATTTGATTAACCATGGTGGTTTGCGATGTTTGGCTCTTATTTTGGTACCATATTTCCTAAATTTGGCCTTCGTTCTTATCCTTTTGAAAGGGTTTTTCTTCATCATTGATGACCCAAGAATGTGTGGTGCCCTTTAAAGCTGTGGTCGCCTCTTGCTGATGTTTTAGAGTTTCAAAGAAAATTACCTTGGTGGATATTATTGCTTACACTTCTGTATTAGGGGTGCACAAAAACCCGATTGACCCGAAAACTAAACCAGAACCAACCACTTTGGTTTGGTTCTGTGCTTGCTAGTTTGGTGCCGTTTCTACTTTATCTCGAACTGAGTATATCAGATTTTCAGTTGGAACTGAGACCGAAGCCCAATACTCCAAAAATACGATGATGCAGATATTATATGAGAGCTTTGGTTAACATCCAGTTGCTTATGATTTAAATATATATAGTGGTTAGAGTTGCTCTTTGTAGATGATATGAGATTCTAGTGTTAGGTACACAATGCTATGCACTAATGCATTGCTTGATGGATTGTGCAAATTGTTCCACATCATTTTAAGTTTTCACCTCCACTGTAAAATTTTAACGCCGGTTGTTTGGACGATAGTTGGGTGAATTTTCACCTCCTCTATGTAATCAAGGAAATGGGCCCAAATGCTAGTGAGCGATTTGGCTGTGTCCAACTTTGTTAAGATATAAATTTTGAAATATTGAATTTTATATTTAGAAAAGCTATTTAGACCCAAACCGAACCGAATTTCTTTGGTTTGATTTAGTTTAGTCCTTTTAGGTTAATTTTGGGTTGTTGTTGAAATTTTTGGAAACGATATATTGGTTCGGTTCTGGTTTCAATGCAAACATGAACTAAATTGCCCCGTATGCATCCCTACTATATTATTGGTCTGTTTGGTTGGCAAAGAAAAATAAAAAAAAGGCCAACTTTATCTTTTTTGGTGTTTGGTAACATCATCAAAATTTGTAAAAAATTTATTCAACTTTTTACCAAATAACCAAAAATTATTAAATGTTTCTGAAACTTTTTACCAAACAATCAAAAGTTACTAGAAGTTTATAAAAAGTCCTAAAGTTTTTAGATCATTACCAAACGCATAAGGATTGCACCTAACTTCTGCCAAAAAATTATCAATAGTTTCTAAAAATTTTGCAAACAAACAAGCCCTATATCTGCCTTCCATGTTCCTATAATGATGAATTATTGTGGGTGCAATCTATCATCTTCAGATCTGTGAAAATATATTATTATTATTATTATTTCATTTTGTCAATTTCACTTACAATTGTGTTCTTTCATTGCAATCAGAGCGTGATAAATTGGCTCTGAAAGCAAATTTTGCGCACAAGAAACTTAGATAGATTTATGAAAGAGTTTGAGCAGTAGGTCCACTATGCCTTCCACTCCATCATCATAGTCTCTTCCTTTCCCTTTATACAATTTATTATCTTGCCTTCTATGGTTTTTATTATGGTAGACTTGGTGTTGATGCTCGTAAGCGTTTCTGCCTTCTATGGTGGTTAGCATTTCTAAGAGATGAAAATAATGCTGTTATATCTAGAAATTTTGAGTTCACGCAATTAATAATTGATCACCAGCGAAAGATACATGAAGTTTCTGAGTCTTTGTATGTTGCTGAGGAACTCTCACGAAAGTTAACTGTGGAGATGAATACTTGTGCTTGATAGTGGTTACCTAGGCAATTATTGAGCTTATTAATTAAATTTCATTTTTTTTATAGGTCTCTATCTTGAAGCCTGAAGAGGAGACGATGTTGAACTAAAAACAAAAAAAAGAGCCTATGGCGAAGTTCTTAGTTTGTTTCAGAGGGTTTATTGTCTGCAGGTCATGAAAAACCATGTGATAATCAATTTATCTTTTTTGTTTTTAGGATATTAGATGGATATGTCATGTTGTATTAAATCTATTTTCTTTTGCATATTGTTATATATTTGTATACATGCCACTTTGGATACTATTCACATTGTTGAGGAAGTTTGTGAGGTCCAATTGATCTTTATTAATTTTGTGTATTTCTATAATTGTACAACCTTATCATGTCACTTCATTATGGTAATTGTAATGGCTAGAAGAATAAAGAGGAGAAAACAGAAGGAGCACACTAAATAGATTAAGGTTTGTGATGTTTATTGATGCTATTACATGTTATTCTTTCTCACAATTTATTTTCTTATATTCCATAATGAGGTGATGATATTTGAGATCTAATATACTTGTAGAAGGAATGGGCTGTGAGGGAAATCTCATTTTTAATGATATCTCCCGGGTTTTGGCGCTTTAAGAAAGAGTTTCAGGAGAAGGATCAATAAAGGTCCAAAGAAATGCATCACTAAACAAAAATTTAAATGTGCTTCAGGTTCAGTGGAGGTTCGAGAAGCCTGTGCATTTGAATCCCAAAAGAATTGATAAAATCTAAAATGCGGTCAAGTTTAGTTTTTAAAAACCTTAATTTAACCACAAAATAGCCGAGCTGAATTCTTTATTTTACAAAATACTCTTCCAAGCCTCTTCAAATTATCGTACTCTACTCTTTAACAATACATACTGTAAAGGTAGCCATAGAGGCTTGAGACAACAACACCCCATATGGGTAAGCAACATCTTCTAACTTCCATTATTCGTTAAATTCTTTTTCTAGCCAAAACACTCACACCTTCGGGAGCAATCTCAACAAAATGTGAGGGAAGATAGGGTGTTTGTTGAACAGCACAACCTTCTCTGAGTTATCAACACTAGCTTAGAGACACCTAAATATACGCTAATTGGGAGAACAAGTTCTGCCCACTAATTGGGATATTAACCTAAGGGCCAAATGGAATGGAGCTATATATAAAGTTCTCTGAAGAGAATTATTTTTCTTTAACATCTGTGTTTGCTTTGTTGGGAATATTACTATTCTCAAATTTCAGATATTCTTCCTTTCTATATCTCTCTCCCCCGCTCCATCCATTTCTTAATGCTTGCCCAAAATACACCCACATGCACAACCACAGACAAAGACATATAAGTATAATATGGTATCAGATTTTTCTGCGTGTTGCAATTTGATGCAATTTCTTATCTCGTTACATACCATGCACTGACGTTTTTACTTGTTCTGGTAATTTACTTATATAAAGGTCAGATTACTAGCCTAGTATAGTGGTCTATTTTTTGGGAAGTACATTTGTATTAATAGTTTGACTATTGTGGATTTGAGGCTCGCATCTTTGAAGGAAATGAACCAATCCAGCACTTTTCAATCTTTCAGTGTTTTATCATTTTTAAGGTATAGCATAGTTTAGAGATTAAAAGTGGATTTTTGATTGAAAGTTAATGTTCTGAAGTTCTTATGTTATTTTTCTTTTATCATTAATACCTAGCTAACTTTTGTTAACCCAGTAGTGTGGTTTTAGCGATGGATGCAAGAAACATTTTGCGAAGACAGAACTTCTAGATGCTACATATACAAAGGATGGACTCGCCTTGCTTCAGGTTCAAGGTTTTGGACTTGATAATATGCAAGCAATTCAAGTTGGACCAGTATACCTTACTTTATTGTGTTTAATAATCACCTTCTTAATCTTTTACTGTGGCCAAATACAGTTTAAGTCGGTTTCCACCACGTGTGTATAAATTCTATAACTGTTTGCATGCCTTACAGGGCTGGCTATTACTCCTATATTAGTGCAGTGTCATCCAAATAAATTGAAGTGTATTGAATTTCACTTAATCAATGTTAGGGCTCTGGGAATGTGAATAGTTTAGCCCAAGCCAGATAGGCATGACATAGGGCATCTGTAGAAATATATCAATCATTTGACAATCTTGTGGTCATATCTAAACTGGTTCACAAACATCTGTTATAATTTAGAAGATGATACAAATGCAATTGCTAAAGACTGATATTGAAGGTGCCAGAAACTTAAATGGAAAAAAAAGAAAAGAAAGAAAGATAAATAAATGTAAACATGTTTGTGTTGTTGCCTCGTTGGCCATTGCACCATGCTATCCACTTTATGTGGCTTTTGAGTGGCAAATGGAAACATAGAGTTAAGTATAGGAAAGTAATTAGAGAAAACTGCTCACTTCTATTCAGTATAATGCCAAAAGTATGGTGAGGTACATGTATATATTTTTTTATTGCCAATGCTTGCTCTGCAGACAGCACTAATAGCTAAAGTCTGTTCATTTTAATGCTAAATTCTGCCTCCGAGTTAGTGTGAATAGGTTACACTACTTGGGACTGTAGATTCGAAATGAATATACATAGCCCATCTAGTTGGTGACAATTTGTAAAAGAGATCCTAGGCAAAAGTGGGTGGTAGAGGTTAAAAAGTGAAATTGGGAAAAAAAAACCCAAATTTTGAATTGCAATCTACCTAACATTTCATTTTGATTGAACTCCATTTTCAATTCATAATTTCAAATTCAATTCTTATTGAGAGATTTGGAGTTTCCGATTGGCTTATGATCAATCTTACTAACCTCATTTACTTTAATTAGGCAACTATCTATCAGCAAAAAGCTTTGGATATCAATGAAAGAGAGTTTGGACTTAATCATCAAGATGCAATGAAGAGTTATGGAGACCTATCTGTTTTTTACTATCGGCTACAGCATACAGAACTAGCCTTGAAGTATATCTATAGAATAATATCCTAAACTTTTTCTCCTTGAAAATTTGCAATAGTATTGAAGTTGTGTCGCTTTATGTTATTCTAATGTCTTTGATTCTCTGTTGTACTACCTATTTATATTGTTTAGAGACATGCTTCCTACATAGAACTCATTAAGATATACACACTTCATTGAATTGGCAGTTGGATCACTTGATATGTTTAAGTCATAATTAAACCCAATGCAACAATCCAAAAATCCTATCTCTAAACCTTCATCAGCCAACTAAAAAATCTTTAGTTGTATTTGACCATGATATAGATATGGGTCAAATTTGTAGGAGTTTCAGCCATTTCAGCCATCCTTATGGCTTCCCTTGATATATGTCAAGTGCAA